>JARJLE010000696.1:0-20255 GCA_029289555.1 Mycena latifolia
GACGTACTTCGTCAATATCGCGGCGATGGGACAGGGTGTCTGGAACACGAACCGCGTTCGAGGAGGTCGCCCAGCATGGTGACAAGCACGGTCGCAGACAGCGCTTGGTCTGATCCTTCAATCAGGCAGCAGAGGTCCATGTCTGGGCGCTCGGTCAGTTATAGCAGCCGCTGGTGCACGTTGGCCGACGGACCAGAGTTGCGGAGACTGAAGCCATTAGCGGTGCTCCCGAAGGAGAGGAGACGACTGTCTGGCTCGATTGTGCGGATAAGACGTTCGAGGAGCTGGCGGACATCCTCCTTGACTGCCATCTCCTCCTGGGTGGGCAATAGTTGGATAACGAAGTCGAATAGACATTGGGAGAGGTCTGCGACGAAGCGGTGGCGACTGGGCAGCCGCCGATGGGGCGTAGCGTCGGGGCCGTCTGAAGGCTGGGGGTAGGCCATGGCCAGCAGCGAGTCGGACTTGATGAACAATGTCCCACTCTATAAGTAGCAGCAAGAGATGTCACACAGGTCACTGGTTCTTGTAATATGTTCCTTGCGCCTCCTTGCGCTTCCATCCTCCCGCTCAAGGCTCGGCCCATCTCAACCTCTTTCTTCCTTGGACGCGGCCAGATCGTGTTTTCCAACACGAGCACTGCGCCAGACTCCAAGCTCAACTGTCCGACGGAATCTATTCTCGCGGAACAGCAGGTTTCGGAAACCGATACTCTCAATCTACACATCCCATTAGAATCGAAAACAATCAGCTAAGACGATATCTCAAATGGTCCGTATCACCGCCAGGACCAGACCCCGGCATTTCGACAGACAGGCGGACCCTGACACGTGAGTGCACGCCTGCACCGTGGATATCATCTAGGCTAGGGCTGGGAACAAGAACCGGCGTCACTGTTAGCCTGCGCTTCGATTCCGTGCGTCTGGACTCTGTCAAGCGCCATCGATAGGAGCGCCCAACCCCAACCTCATCTGAGTTGGAGTAGATCATTGACGTACAGGTAGGGATCGCCTCCTAGGACAACTCCTTTGCCCTATTCTCCAGGACAGCCCCCGGGCTTTGTATATGATAGGAATGAAGATGCTGACAGGCTAGATCCAGCGCATTACTCCATGGAACAACCTAGCCTCGGGTTAGGACCAGTACCGGTGTTTTGTTGATCAGCGCTCCAAAGACCGATTTGTTACCCGGCCGTCCTTCCGAGCGGGTCCGCAACTGGAGTCAAATTTCGCCTCCGTCAATGTTAGACTGTAGCAAATTTTAGCCTAGTCCAACACTCAGTCTAGTATCAGACCCACTGGAAGATTGACGCCATGATTTAACTAACTGCTTTGCGGAACGGATATGCATCTGCCAAATTTCTCGCCTTTTTTTTCACTATCCATCGCCTCCAATTTGCTTGGCCTTCATTTTCTCTGAACCGACTGGGTGTGGAATGTCTACCTCCGTACCTTGCTTGACGGAGTTCATCCTTCTCTCTCAATTGGCGTGACATTTTTGGAGATCTAGAAGGATACCTGCAAGCGAAATGTCAGTCAGGATCGATTCCGCGCCAATCAGAACAACTTCTTATCTAGTCGGTCTGCACAGGAGGAAAACGTTTAATACGCTCCCTCGATGAAGTTCGGATTAGATTCGGAATCCATTATTCCGAGATGCAGTCATTCTTGTCGTATGAAACCAATCCTAAGCAGTTGTCTGGTCAGTAAACCGAGATTCATCCTTTGCATCGGTCTACTAGTTTCGCATCCCAGAGAGTACAGCCCAAGCTGCTTTCCGGAGCAAATGCTGCAACCAAAATATCTGTGTTACAGTACATCGCACGTAAGTGTGAATACCAGTACAGATTGAGAGGGTCTCGATGCGGACTAGAAGGCGGCATCAAACTTAACAGCTGTTGAAACTCACACGGTCGCCTATTTTACAATCGGGATAATTATCGGGAGCCGTGGAGGAGCCGGGCAAATTGGCCACAACACGTTCGACACGTCTTGCCACTTCCAAGTCGTTCGAACATCATCTTGAAATGGGAAGGTAAACTCTAGCGGACCGGGACAGGGTATCGTCTTCCTGTTTTCAATTCGTAGTAGATCAGGTTTGCCGGAAAGTGCGCCGAGTGAGAAGGGGAGGCATTGGGAACCTCACCGGAAGCCTGCGTCAATGCGTTATAGACGAGTTGTACGTTCTGTATACCTACATTGGAGATGACTGTGGGGAGGCAGTGTCTTGAGCGTCAAAGATACTCTACGTAGGTCTAGGGTAGAATGTCGGTCTGGAAATAGAATTTGAGGCGATGTTTACCGCACCAGACGCAATCAATTGCCACGATCTGGACTTTTAGACGCTTCGTCAGAAGAAGAAGCAAAAGGAATTGTGAGATTGACGCCAAAAGCTTTGCTAGGAGGCGGGATGTCAAGCGTTCCATAGCCAAAAAATTGAGCCGAAAGTCTGAGACGTTTGTTGAGACGCGCATCTCAGCAAACGAACTATTTCGAAGTTCCATGAGCTTCGCATGCCCAAGCCAATTTTAATAAAGAGCTTCTCCACAATGAGCAAAATGGCTGCCTCTTCGTGCCAATTTCGGTCGAGCAAGTCTTCCGGCTCGGACCGTTCAGGTTTGCTGAAAGTTGCAGGTGAGGCCAATATCAGTACCCAGGTCCCGGGAAGTCTACACAGCATTGAAGGTGGATATGTGAACCTACATGTACACCGGCCGGACCGCTGAGCTTGACTGAGAGCGTTGATGGTCGGCGTTCAAGTTGAAGATTCAAAATGGAAGTCACGTCAGTCACGCTGTGACACCATTCCCTGCTCCCGCCTTGACGCGCTGCGACGCGTCCACGCTCATTCTCACGCGCCGCGCTGTCTCTTTCAATGTTCACTGGCCCCTAAAGGATATTGACGCAACTTAACAGACTCTAAACTCTCGCCCACCATGTCCCAGATCAAGGCTGTATACTTCCCTTTGCAAGGGGAGCAAGATGTTACGCGTCTCGTTATAGAGTACTATCGCACGAACAGCGCGGTCTCCGTCGGCATTAAGCAGGCGTTCCGTGAACACTCTTTGTCGTACACGCCGCCGCTCGCGTATTTCAAAGTGCGTAGCTCCAAACCTCTCAGGACATGCGCTAAACACTAAGGTTCTGTAGCTGAACAACTTCCTCCGCGACCCTATCTCCAGCCTGGGCCAACGTATTTCTGATGCTCTGCCAGATATTCTGGAAAACCGAATTGAAGTGGACGATTTCGTCTCTGACATCTGGCCCAATGGGCCCGACCTGACGACCCCCCGCAAACTAGAGCTTTTAATTATGCCTGAGGAAGGTGTGTGCCTTCGATAGCTACAAGATTTCAAATCTTGACCTTACGCCCTCAGCCGTGATCAGTTTGTTGTTTCGGTACAAGCCGTTGGCGACATACTGATTTAAACCACAGGGCGTGCCGCCATCGCCTCTCTTCCGGTAGATCTTCGCTCACGGCACGCTGGGGCTGAAGGTGCGATATTTCCTTATGATTTGTTTCATGTTTGCCAGTTGCTCAAGTTTTATCTAGCGAGACAAACAGTTACCACGAGGGTCGGATCCCTCCCCAGGTCTTCAGCGTGTAGTTCCGATCCGAAGCAGCTCTTCGAGCATGCTGGAACGCTCGCCGGGCGTCCATTTGGCCGCTGTGGTCCCCCGACCTGTATATTCGACAGCCATTTGGCTGGCCTCGCCGACGCCCTCCGAGACCTTGCCCAAGCCGTCCCCGTGCCCACCTCCGCAAAGGTCGCATGGGCTTTCAAGTTCTTCGTCGTGGCCGTCAATTTTTACAACAACGAAGCGGAGATGGAGAAAATGGTACGGCCATTACTCAACGACCTGCTTGACGGCGGTCAATGGCAGCATTCCATTGACGGAGGAAGGCCCGAGGCCCATGGCCCTGGCTGGATCTACGAACTGAAGATGCAGAAGGGCCTTGGAGGCGATCCCGAGGCGCAGTCCATTGCCGACTGCGAGAAATTACTCGCTGACGGAAAGACTACGGTACACCCGCTGCTTCACTTTTCCGCACACTTTTAATCCGACCAATATCTTAGTATGGAAAGTTGTGCGATCGAAGTCGCCTCCCAACTATCCTAATTAGTCAAGCGGGTCCTCAGCTCGACATCGCCGTTGCCATTTACGCCCAAGTGGTACTAGTTGATCAACTATTCAGCATCAATTTACGCGACGGAATCGACGTGGACGATCAAATTTTGACATTGGCACGATTGGCGACGTGTTTGACCAACGCCGGGGCGGCCCTGAGTTTGTATTACAACGGCCTGCAGGCGACGGCACCAGTGTCCCCCCTCCTTAGCTCTGCTCTGCACCTTCCTGCTCCCGCTTCTGCCACCCCTCCCCATTCACTCCTTTCCGACGACCTCCACCTCCGGTTTCTCTATAAACTCTCCCAGATTACCGGAGAACCTCTCAACCATGACGACGAGATCGACCGGCACGCGAATACCCGTCACGCCGTGTTTGTCGCCCTGGGTGGAGGAATTGGGGGCATCCCGCGTGAGGAAGTTATTGTCAAGTTCACCAAGAATTACAACATAGCCGCTCATACCAAGCTAGCTGCCCTGGGGCTTGCTCCACAGCTCTACTACCACGCTGCCATCCGTGGAGGTCTCCTCATGATAGTGATGGAGAAGATTGTCGGAACGACGGCGTTCCGTTGGCTGCAACTGCGCAACACCACTCACCTCCCGTTGTCTGTCTACACCGACATCCACACCGCCATCAGTGCTCTCCACTCTGATGACCTTGTCTTCGGCGACTTGCGTCTCCCAAACATCATGATTCGGATGGGGGAGCAGGACGGCAATGGCAACGGCAACGACGGGAATGAGCAAGGCCACGGCGACGGAGACGCAAGTCCTCGGAGTGACCGGGGCAGCGCGGACGCCGGCAGCAGCGGCGAGGACCCGCAGGGCAGCAGCACCAGCGGTGACATCAACGTCCGCGCAGTGCTAATCGACTTTGATTGGACTGCACAAGAAGGCGTTGGCCGCTACCCGGCCACCATTTCGACGTCTGTCGAGTGGGCGCCAGCTGTTGACCCTCATGGACTAATGAGCAAGGACCATGATTCTCACTCCCTTCGTCTGTTGCGTCAAAAATGTAACTAATACAACAAAGACTCTTCGCATTACTTCACCTTCTAAGTTTTTTTTTATGACGTATCTGGTACCGGTGTTGCCGCTCGCCGTTTTTCATCCCATCCGCATCATCCGTCGTGTATGTTTTCATTCTCTTCAATCGAGTCCCGCCATCGGACTGACATTCATCGCGCTGACCATGCTGTCCCGCTCTCTCAGCCCATTCAGACCAAAAAAAGGCCCCAGAATCGTTTTGTTGTTCTTATGTTCCTGGATGCCTCCTTCCGGCGGTCTAGGATATCGTCTTCCTTCTTGCCGCCATCAACCGGCTCGAGTCAGTCTGGGGTGGGCCCGATGAACATCTATTCAGCGCAGAACGCTGGTTCGAAAACCCTCGTGCGCTCTTCGTTTAACAATGCCTAGTTAATTTTTTCTTACATATGTATGAAGTCTGAACCGATGCAAGATGTTTTGCATACCATCCTCAATTTCAATACGACGTGCGAAAGGGAAGTTGTCAGTCGCGATGGCTTCAAGTTGCATTTTCAACGAAATGTGGTGCTCCGCTGACATGATTGAAAATTTGTGCGTTTCAGAGTTCTCACATCCTTCCTTCAAAAATCGGCCTTTTGAGTCTCAAGGGACCGTGAAGAACATCGGAGGCAAGCTTGCGCGCAAAGGTAGCTCGTTATGGAAACGGAGTTTCCGGTTATGGCTTTTGCCGCGGCGACACTGCCTCGTCCAAATGGGCCGGTCTCAACCGAGTCTTACCTCAATCCAGCCTTCGTCCAGTCGGGGCAGGTCGGGGCCTGCTACAATGCCGAGGCTAGAGCAGGCTGTCTGGGTCCATCGCCAGGTCTTACGGGCAACAAACGAACGAGCGGGGTTGATACAGCTCTTGCTCCGAATCCAACGACTACTATAAACGCGCCAGGCTCTATGCTTTGTGCTCACTGCGGGTTGTTAATGTGGAAGTCACGTATTCAAACGCAATCCGAAATCTACAAATACTTCATTGGGTCTTGCTTTCCAACAATCGCCACTATGTCTTCCGTTCTGCCCAACCAGTGGAGAAAGCACAGAACCCTATCGAGCTCCCCGAGGTCGAAAATTACGTCTCCCACATGCTGAAGACCACCAAGGCTCGTCTCGACATCACCTGGCAGAACTTCCTGGGCGAGATAAACTGGTTTACCGCTATTCTGCTAATTACTATACCGCTGATGGGCATCGTCGGGCGTACTTAACCCCCCTGCGCTGGGAGGCTGCGCTTTTTTCCCGTCGCGCCAAAGCTCTTCAAGCCGCCGCCGGGCCCCCTCAAGTCCTTCGTCCTCGGACTCGCTCGCTTATTGGCTGGCAAGAAGCCTCTCTGAGGCTCTTCGTCAAACGTCTCATGCCAAGAAAAATGAGACCAAGAAGACCGCGTATGAAGTGCATCTGCCTGTGGGATCGGCCCCCTCGCTGGACAAGAGCGTTCAAGAGTCCAGTCCGGATGCTTCTTCGGAACAGCGCCCGGATTTGTCTTTCTTTGGCTTCCTGCGCTCGTTCTTCAAGCAGACGCGCTCGCAGTCCAAGCAGTGTCTCGCCCGTCCGGATAGTGCGTTCGGCAAAACAGGAAAGCAAGACAAGTGTAGCTTCTCCTTTGGCGATTTACGACTCAAGACTTCACGACCCCTCACGACAGTGACGACACTCCCTGGCGGAGCACGAGCACGAGCACACCAAGTCCAGCCTTGGTCATGATTTTACGACTGCCATGACAACCCATGATGACTTCACGATTTTATGCTGAAGTAATGACTTTCGTCCGCTGGACCTGGCTGTCCGCGTATTTTCTCGTGCTGGGCCGGTTTTAGGGGGGGCGGAGGGCGCAGGGTCGCGACGCAGGGAGGGGTGGGTGCAGGGGACGCGGCACCGGATTAGTGCGGGGGAGTGGACGTGGATTAGTTACACAAGTGTATGATTGGCAGGCAGAAAATACAGTTTATCTGCGAGCATATTGTTTTTTCGTGAGCGCGAGTTTTATCTACAGAGACGTTCCCGCAGACATTTACACCGAATTGTTGGTCTCCCCCGGGTACGCCGATGATAGCTGAAGCGCTTTCAGCTTCAGTACTTATTCCGGACGGTGTGCTGTTAAGAAGTATCTCAGGTTCCTGTACCCCACCGTTCGGGACGTTTTCTCGCTTCGAGAGCGACACTCTCGAACTACTTGAAAACCACGATTCAAGCTGATTCGGAGCGTTCATCCAAAAGAACCAGGGAATTTGCACTGGTCGGAATTAATTTTTGGAGCGGAATTTCGGCGTCCCGCATTTGCACAGCACAACACGGTTATCAGGCACTGAAACGAGCGCGTGTGGGGAACCATAATAATGGGGTTCGCCGTCCGGAGGATGACGGGGTAGGACGGGCTGCGGCGTGGCGGAGGTCGGGTGGGGCAGATGAAATCCTGAGAGGCTATGTCTAATGAGACAGATGTGCCCTACCGTCCGAAGAGCTGCCCCAGGTTAGGCAGATCGTGTCTCGAGTAGCGAGTACTCGATGATGCTACAGCAAGACGCCGTAGAACTCGACTCAGATCGCCAGAGCCGTTGACGCTGGTCGGATTATTGAGACGGCCGTAGTTAGCACATTGGAGTGAATCATTGCTCAGTAGGGGAGAAGTTCCGAAATTCCGTCATTCCGCAACTTGCAAAAGACCGGCAGACAAGTTGGAAAGCGGAAAGACATGGTGGGCAGCAGAAAATAGGCCGGATAGAGATCTATTGAACAATTAACGAGTAGATATGATAGTCTTTGACGCTGGTGCGGGTGTGCGGGGCTGACGGTTGATTCCAAGATGGATTGATCGCTGTTTGGCTGCACTCTGCCATGCCCTCTGCTGCGAAACGGGGTCGACCGCCCAACTTGACGCTGCAGGCCCCGTCCAAGCCTGCCAGCATCGAACTCGAGTCCCCCCTCCCCATCGACCTCGACGATGACGAAGACGAAGACGACCTCGACTTGGACCTCTCCTCCCGGACCCCCTCTCCGACGAGGACACTGATATCACCAGGTAAGGGAGATTCGTGCAACGATGCACGACATCGATGATGATAACGGCCCGAATTTCCAGGTCGTTGCAACGTCTTGAGCAGCTCCGTCAGAATGTGCAAAAGAATTTGCGCCTGCGGCCTATACGCTCGTCGGGCTCGCTGCCAAAGGTGCAGCTTGGGGACACTTCTCCTTGGGATCCATCCATCACCAGCCCCGCTTCCAGCATCTCCTCGTATTTCACCCCCGTCGGCGAGGGCCCTCTCAGTGCCCGCTTTCTAGGCACGACACCGCCTCCTCCAGCGCCATCTGCGCCCCGCCAGCCACAGGCCATCGACCCAGGTGTGCTGTTTGCTCGTCTCTCAGCACCCCGCCGACCACTCTTGATCGACACCCGTCCGCCCGCCGCCCACCTCGCCTTCCATATCCGCCACAGCATTAACCTTGCGATACCCTCTCTCATCCTCAAGCGCTCAAAGAAGACTCCGTTCCAGTCTTTGGACGCTCTGCGCCAGTATGTCACCACCGAGCAGGGCAAGCGCGATTGGGACACTCTTATGAGCCCCGGCGGGCCATGGGATGGTAACGTCGTCGTCTATGCCGAGGAGGAGGATCTGGCCTTGATCCCCGTCATGGCCGCGCTGCTGACTTATGGAACCGTCGATTATCTCAAGGGCGGCATCTCGTCGGCGGGCCACCACCCCGACCTCGAGACCCTTATTCTGTCCGGCGGGGACTTTGAGCAGGGCAGTGGGCTTTTCCAGCTGGATACCAACGCGGCCTTTCGCTCGAAAACGCTCCCCGAAATCGACACCCGTTCCTCCGTCGACATCAAGTCGTCATCGACGCTCGCGTCGTCCCTCGCGACCCTCACCCTCAACTCCTCCCAGCCTCCGCGCTCCCCCCTCCCGCTCATGTCCTCCGTCATGTCCTCCTCCTCTTCGTCCGCTCACCCCATCAACATCGTCGACGCGACGCCCTCTCCCCCGCCTTCCCAGGCTGGTTTCCGTCGCCCCCCTCCCCCGCCACGCCGCCCTTCCGCGCCCAACCTCCGCAAACTCGACACAAAGTCTGCCGAGCGCCTCAAGCTCCAGGTACGGACCATGCCCGTCAAGTCGGCCACGGCCCTCGCACCGCCGTCCCCCAACCCCAGCGCGCCCTCACCGTCGACACCCTGGAGCCTCTCGTCTCCGCTCTCTGGAACGGACGAGTTCCCCACCGCATACTTTACGCCGCCGCACACCCCGGGCACCCCGCGCGGCTTCGGCTTTCGCGACCCACCCGCGACCGCGCGCCCAGATGACCCACCCACGACCGAGGAGCCGTTCCCCGAATTTTCGATCAGCACGATCCTGCCCAATTTCCTCTTCCTCGGGCCGGAGCTCACGACGCCCGAGCACGTTGCGGAGCTGCAAGGGCTCGGCGTGCGCCGCATCCTCAACATCGCGGCCGAGTGCGATGACGACCACGGACTCCACCTGCGCACCGTGTTTGAAAAGTACATCAAGATCCCGATGCGCGACACGGTCGAGGAGGAGAACATCGCGCGCGGCGTGCGTGAGGTGTGCGAGATTCTCGGTAAGCCGACCCGATATATATCTAAGTGGGAACGTGGGCTGATTGACGGCGTACAGACGACGCGCGGCTGCACTCTGCGGCGACTTACGTGCACTGTAAGGCGGGCAAGAGCCGCTCCGTCACGGCGGTCATGGCGTACCTCATTCACGCGAACCACTGGACGCTCTCGCGCGCGTACGCGTTCGTGCTCGAGCGCCGCAAGGGCATCTCGCCGAACATCGGCTTCGTCAGCGAGCTCATGACATTCGAGGAAGAGGAGCTCGGCGGGAAGAGCGTCGGCGTGCAGCCGTCGTCTGCGGCGGACGCCTCCGATCACGGAGGTGGCGGCGGGCACGGGCACGGGCACAACGCAAACTACGGCGTCGCGGCAGGCGGACGCCGCGGGGGGCACGTGCGCGAGAGCCTTCCGCCCGCGTTCTCACAGACGCAGTCCTTCTCCGCCGCGCCCGACGCGCCGCAGTTCTCGAGCAACGCGGGCAGCGACGTGGGGAACGCGGGGCAGGAGATGGAGGTGCGCGACGCGGCGGGGCGCTACCGGCACGCGCGGCGCGCGCCCGTCGACGAGAACACGTTGCAGCCGCTGCGTCGCGTGAGCAAGGCCGGGCTCGAGAGCTCCGCGTACTCCTGACCCTGGCGCTCGCCGCGGTGCCGCACTTTCGGTGCCGCGCGCGCACCGACCTCGGTTCGCAGGGGATGCGCCCCGTTTCGTGGGGTATCTGCTCCGTTCGTTGGGAAACCTCCCGTTCGTTGGGCATAACGCCCCCTTCGCTGTACATACACCACGGCGCGCGGGCGCGCCCGCTATTTAGTTAGCTACTTATACTGCATGCGTTCTGATTTTTGTTGGGGGTAACGTAGGTTATATCTTATATATAGTTTTACGTGGAATGGGTTTCGGCTTGGTGTGTGGGCTGTTTCGCCAAATTAGGACGTGGGCGTTGAATGCGGGTTTCGGTCCGATCAAGTCACACGGCTTTCACTCACCTATGTAAGACCTTTCATCTGTTGCCGGCTTCCGGTTCTTTGGTTCATAATGAGATTGTCTCGGCGTCTTTGTGTCCTATGGAGCTTACCGGCCCTCTTTGCAGTCCAGACCGAAAAGGGCCCCTTCTTTCCTCCAAAGATTCAACTGAAAGCCACTTTGTTTCGGTCTTCTTGGGACCATGGGCCTTTCTTTCCGTCTTTTAAAGAAGACCTGTTGCTTTGTTTCGATCCGGCTTTTATAGTGGACCACTTTCATGGTCTCCTCCCTACTGCCAGCCCACGCAATGCACGTCTCGATCGTCACCCAATTTCTAGCTCTCCTCCCAAACTCCCTTCGCGCCGAACATTTCAGCCCGTCTTGCGACTATCAACGGACGGCGTTGGACATCGTCAGCCGCTTAGAGAGCTATAGCGACCTCTTAGCCTCGCGCTTCCTCCCTCTCGTGGACGCCGTTCGTGACGAAGACAACTTTCGGACTCAAGTGGATGTTGGGCTTGGAGCGACCCAGATCCTCTTTGAAACGACCTTGCCCAATAAATGGCAGTTGTTTGACGAGATGCATAATATTAGCGCCTGGCAGTTTAACAACCACAAAGACAGGTTGGCTGGCCTAGAATTCATGTTGAATAGCCTCGGGGATCAAGTCAAACAGGTTGGAGCATTGATTATTGCTTACTGAATGACAAATGGACTCACTGCAACCCACGTCTAGTTAGAGTGTGGCATACACCAGATGCTTACGGCACCCACGCGGGAGGAGTATGAGATTCTTGCTTGTGAATCTCAGTTACGGGTGGGGTTCGTCTCGCGGCGTGTCGATGGTTCCATCGCCGAGGTAGACGGATTTGAGACGGCTGTGATCAACATCAGCCGCGCAATCTTGCATTTCCGCGCGGAGATTATTCAGCAGGCGGCACTCATCCAGGCCCATATCGCATCCAAAGGCCTAGTCCAGAATTGGGTAACGCGAATCGACACTGATGTCCATGATTTGCGTACCCTTCGATCTGCCGGAATTCTACTGGATCGTCTGTACTCTAAGGTTCCGCGATGGAATTCCTTGAGAGAGGCGAGGAGCATCCTGGAAGGCCTGCGGATAGCTGCGCGACAACTAGAACTTGAGGTATGCTCCCCTCGTCGGTTTGAATATGCTGTCCGGACCCTGATTGAATATTCGCTGGGAATCCAGTGCACGTTCCATGGATCGGACTCCAAAAGTCAGCGTGCCGCATTACAGGCGGTGGCGAACTTGGCCAGTGATACAGCTCAATATTGGGACCAAGGAAAGCAGTCGAAGAAGTGTTAATGACATATATAAATAGTTAAGAATAGCAATATACAATCAAGCGCCGGTTTGGACCTAAATAAAAATTAAAAGCGCTTCAGTTATCGTCACCGTATCTGTTCAACAGGCGCATTCGTTGGATACCTCTGCAGGAACGTTTCTGTCTGTATTACTCTGTAACTTGATCTTGAGAATAGAAAAAGCATTCAACACAGATCAACTGTATTTTCTGCTACACAATCATATACCAATGTAATTCCATCATTCCGGCGCGTCCTCTGCATCCACCCTGCGCGCGCGCCCCTTAAAACCGGTGCACCGTGCACGAGGAAGTACGCGGACAGCCAGGTCCAGCGGGTGAAAATTGTTACTTCATCATAAAATCGTCAAGTCATCAGGCAATCATAAAATCATGACCAAGGCTAGACTTGGTGTGGTCGTGGTCGTGCTCCACCAGGGAGAGTGTCATGAGAGGTCGTAACGTCGTGAGTCATAAAATGTCGTGAAGAGAGGGAGGAGGGGGTGTCGCGGGGCCAGAAACCAGAACACAATATTACGCATAGCAGGGACGTCGCAGAGGAACGAGAGCCGAATTACGCCAAAAGAAAGAAAGAAAAAAGATGAGTCGGGAAGGAGGAGGGGGGTGTCGCCGGGGTTGAGGAGAGGGTCGGAAAGAGAGACGGAAAAAGAGAGAGGAGAGGGGTGTCGCCGAGAGAAAGCAAAAAAGAGGACAAAGAGGACCGTCGTGGAACCAAAACAGAAGCGCATTAGACAGCAGAACAAACCCCCTCACCGTCCCCGCCCACCCTGCTTCAGCAATCCAGTAGATCCAGGCCACGAAGCGCCCCCGTCTTCACCTTGACGCGGAATCGGCGGAGAAACCACTCCCCGATGCCCTGCCCAAAGGAGAAGCTACGCTTGTCTTGCTTTCCTGTTTTCCCGAACGCACTATCCGGATGGGCGAGACGCTGCTTGGACTACGAGCACGTCTGCTTGAAGAACGAGCACAGGAAGCCTAACAAAGACGAAGCCTGGCGCCGTTCCGAAGAAGCACCAGGACTGGACTCTTGAACGCTCTTGTCCAGCGAGGAGGCCGATCCCACAGGCAGATGCACTTCGTACGCGGTCTTCTTGGTCTCGTTTTGCTTGGCATGAGACGCTTGACGAAGAGGACTTCTTTCCAGCCAATGAGCGAGCGAGTCCGAGGACGAAGGACTTGAGGGGGCCCGGCGGCGGCTTGAAGAGCTTTGGCGCGACGAAGGTGAAAGAAGGCAACGGGTCTTCATCCGCCTCAAAAGGGACGCCAGGGGACACGAGGTTCTTGCGCCCGACCTTTGGGACGAAAGGGTCGGCGGGCACCCAGGGCACGGGGCACTCGTGGCGCACAACGGCATTCCAGTCGCTGAAATCAGATTGAGTGAGTGAACGGATAAGATCGAGTTTCGCGGTACTCACACTCCCTCGAAGTACCTGTGCGCCTTGACCTCCCCGATGGTCAGTCGCGCGCTCGGGTTCTTGGCGAGCAGCCCCCGGATGAGGTCCTTGGTGACGTCGTCCAGGTTATCGTCTGCCATTAGCTGCACCGGATCGCTGGCGTACGCGGCGTGGAGCTCCGCGTGGTTGTCCGCCCGCTCGCCGAATGGCATCTACGCAGAAGTAAGTATGGGTCTAACAATTAAACAAGGGACTTACCCGGCCAGTGCGCATCCTGAAAAAGAGCAGCCCAAAGCTCCAGATATCCGCGTCGAAGGAGTAGGGTGTGCCAGCGTGCTGGGCGGGGGACATCCAGTGCAGAGTCCCGCAACGCTCCCGGGTGATGCACGCGGAGTCGTCCGGCGAGGGCTTGAGGAACGACCCAAACGAGGCGCTGTCGTCGACGTCGAACTTGATCTCCTGCGGCTCGGGAGCACCGCCACTGCCGGACATGAGGGTCGTCCGGAACATCTTGGCAAACCCGAAGTCCCCAAGGACAACGTTCCCCTCCTTGGTGAGGAAGACGTTCGCGGGCTTGATGTCGCGGTGGATGATGTTGAGCTGATGCAAGGCCTGAACAGCAACGACCTGGATGTGGAAGGATGAGTTATGTGGATGGACTACAGATTCACACTTACGAGTTGTGCCATGTACGCCTTGACCCGGCTGGTGTCGAACTTTTGTCCGCTAACGAGCAAACTAGACAGGCCCTTCCCTCCGCACCAGGGCTAGGATGTGTCTCAGCACGAAAATAAATGTGCGAGCCAAGGAGCTCACGGTGAGTAGATAATAATTATCGCTATCCGCCCAGCTACCAACAAGCGTCAAGAGTGACCGGGGACCATCGGGGAGACCAGCCACTTCCTTGAGAATGCTCTGCTCCTGCGCAATGTCGGCGTCCTGCTCCCACTTCGGAGCCTGTTTGAGGGCGTAGAGCTTGCCCGTCTCCTTCTCCTTGACGAGGAAGACGGATGAGGTTCCGCCGCGGCCGATCTGCGACAGGACAATGAAGTCCTCCATAGTGGGCAGGCGGGGAGCGGAGGGGGCAATGAAGGGGGAGACGATGGGGGAGGCCTTGACCGCGCTGGGGGCTGCAACGCGGGGAGACTACATAGAATGAGATGTCAGCTACTGAGTACAAGTGAGAGCAAGCTATTGCTCACCTACAAAAACATTACGAAATCGGGTCCAGAACTTGACTGAGGCATTAGGATCGACGGCGTTCTGGCGAGAAGACTTAGCACATGAGTAGAGCGACGTAGGACGATGGTATACCTTAACGATGGACTGAGAAAACATGCTTACTTCAACTTCAGAGATGGGATTGCTGGGAGATTGTAGTGGTCACAAGCAAGAGAAAACTGAGGAGAAACAAGAGCACGAAAGGATTAAATACGCAGGAGGCTGACCAGCGGCTAACCCGCGGCTAACTGTTTCGATTTGGGCGGGTTCCGCTGTTTCCGCGTCTTGTTTAGGGGCCCAGTGAACATTGAAAGAGACATCACAAGCGCGGCGCGTGAGAATGAGCGTGGACGCGTCGCAGCGCGTCGAGGCGCGGAGCAGGGAACGGTGTCACAACGTGACTGACGTGACTTTCCATTTTTGAACGCCGATCATCAACGTTCTAAAAAGGGGCAGCCATGTCGGCCACTCTCGCAACCGTCTCAGTCCTCCGTCTAGTTGTGCACTTTATGATTGATGACTTCGATTTCGAAGCCGCGGCCTTTGCTGCAGTAGTTTCCACCGGACAAGGGCTTGCTCAGCCTCCCGCATTTCCTGATCTGGAGGAGTTTCCAAAATATCGACAACTTCTCCATGCTTTCTGCGACTGGGATCCGTCTGCCCTGGGTCAAACTATCCAGACGGCGGATCCCGACTACGATCCCGCTGCAGTCGCCTATACCTTTTTGGTCACCACATTCGTCGCTGACCATACGGAACTATTCCGCGTCTACTTGGAGCTCAAGGCTTTTTTGGTGACCGGTGTGTATTCCCGGAGCATGTTTCTTACTTTTCTCTCTTTCTTACTTTAAACAATTTCAAAGCGCTCTCGACTACCAAGATATCCACCCCAACTCCGAAGTTTCCTGTGCCAGCAACAGGGACATCGACGCGCAGCACAAATTTGAAAAAGGCGGTGTGTCTCTTCCCACTCGGTCCCCAGCCATGAACTGATAATTCCCCAGGTTCAGGTTAGAGACGCATACGTTTGCCGTGTTAGTGGCTACATGCACCAAAATTATGAGTCGCCGACGACAGCGCAAGCTCGGGCTCTTCCGTACCAGCAAGAGATGTTCCGGGACACGCAATCATATGCGATGAGTGAGCTTCAGGTCGTTCACGGCATTCCTCGGAATCCCGGAAACTCGGTTTATGATTTAATATCATCTCCCCACAAATGTTGTTGACAACGCCCATAGTTCCACAATGTCATCGAACGGATGATAGGCTTTCCACTCCCCTCCCCAGACACTCCAGAAAATATGGTCACTCTAACATCTGCGATCCACGTTGATTTTGGTAATTTTAGACTCTTTTTTGATCACAATGTACGCGCCTTCCCACCTTCTTTCTTTATATGCTTACACATTTCAGTGGAAATTACACTCGCGTTCGACACCGGCGACCGCACGCCCCCGTATCTGCTCCCTCATAGCGTTGCCACGTTATCGCTATCAGTTTTTCATACAGGTCAATGATGTCGATATGTGCCTCGACGTCTACGACAACGGCAAAACTCCGATGCCGTCAACATTTTGGTTCCAATTGCACAAGCTCATTGGCGACGTGTTTTACGCTTCGGGCAGCGCAAAAGAGATCGAGGAGGACATGGAAAGAGCCCAAGATACAGGTGCCCATGCCCTCAGTGACCACAATTTTGTTTTGCTTCAGCTCGGCCTTCAAGAACATGAACATCGGCATCCTGCCGAGGAGGAGTCTGTCCACACATATCCACATCCACCGCATGCGAATATTCCTCTGGCCTAGGTAGTAGGTTCCCTTCAAGGGGCGAGCACATTCTCGGGGTTTCTGGCTTCACTTGCAACTTTCAGCGCAACTGAACACCAAAGGCGAGTCGGAGGGTGTTTATAAACCGCTTCAATCCTGAGCTGGCCGAAGGTGGCTAGAGGCAACCGTTTGTCCCGTTATGGAGAAGCTCTTTGATCGGCTTGGGTCAAACAGTGTGTTTGTTGAGATGCATGCTACATCTCAGACTCTTCATTTTCTGTAGAGCTTTTCATGCAATGCCAGATTTCGAAACGCAATCGCGCCACCGAAGATGCAGTTGCCCGCAAGTATAATAAAGTATAATATGTTCCATCCCGAGCACAGGTGCATCTTCGCTTGCCATTCAGATCGATTCAGTGGCAAGGAGAGCATCATTTTCAGGAGGTAATTTGCGGCCAGAAATCTAGTCGGGGGAAATTTCCACTCTCAGGAGAAAGACAGGTTGTAATAATTTTCTTTTGTCTCCCTCGTGTCCCCACGGTTCAACTTCCAACTAGCCATCAGACAAGCTGGCCCGTGCCCTTGCGCTTGATATATAAGATTCTCACTATCAGGATGAAGGTAGCCCCAGCCACGACGAGGACCTGACCTCTGTTTCTCGCACCTCTTTGCCGACGCTTTCCATAGGCATTTTAGTATTTAAAAGTAGCTTTTCATATGCGAAATATGGTACGGATCTACAAGTGAAAAGCACCACACGCATTTACAGTCGAATTCGAAATATGTACCAGATAGACAGACAAAATCGGCGAGGAATCTACCAACCAACTACACATAAAAAACCAATGCCCGCATTTCAATGGATTCGCGGAGGGGGGCACCTTCGGGAGTAGAGGGGTCGGCAAATCCTGTATGAGCATTGAACGTGGTGATATTCTGATCCTTTGCAGAGTCGAAACTGGGGGATTATCAATACTGACAGCAGTGCGGGGTAAGGAAACGACTGACCACTTGAAAAGCACACACTCATCGGGTACCATCCCTCTCAAATACTTCCACTTGTGATTCGGGTTATACTTGACACCATAAGTTTCTCCTGGACCACCAGGAAATTTGAGAGTCATTTCCATCAGGTCCGTTACTGGGTTGAGGCTGCTACTATCACAAAATCCAAGTGGCCAATCGTAAGCCGCATGAGAGATGGGGCGCCAGAGATTGAGAATTTGAAAGCGATGTTGCAGAAGCTTGCGCGCATCGTCTTCGGGGAGATGGCGATAAACTCGAGCCACAGCTTCGTATAGAATGAGCGAGGGGGGGATGCAAAGACGCATTCAACACACCTGACTTGGGCGTCTGTTGAGCGCAAGCATCAGAAATGGTCAATTATGATAACATATCTGGGTCTAGGCGGTATCTGAACAGCTACCTGGTCGCAATGGACATTGTAAACCTGTTTGAGTTCCAGTTGATGAAAAAAGGAAGGAGTCAAGACTATATCTTACTGGCTGGCGTTTATCGGGAGACTCTTCATGATCATCGGGCCGGTGCCGGCGAATCGCTGTTACAGGAACGTTAAGGCAAGCTTAGAATTGAATTTCGGGCAAGGAAAACACGTACTGTGGTCGAAGAGGATTACTTTCGATGCGCCAGTGAATTCCTTGATGAGCTCGATAGTCTCGGGGTAATAAATGTTCAAAACATCCTCCTTGTTGCTGAAGTCCTTGAGCTTGGACGGCCGGGTATAGTATTGGAACCCGGCAATATCGAGGAGAGCGGAATCTTCTTGTCCTCGAATGTTTTCCACGATAACTTTCTGCCAGTCGGCGATGTAGTTGTGATCGTGACGGTTGTTGATATTTTTATAGGGACGAGCATCAGTCTGGAGGAGGCAAGTAGTACATGACAGTGGCTGTAGTGCTCGGGTCATTTTTCGTGGCGTCCATAGTGAATGAAATCGAGATGAAAACTCCCAAAAGTTATATAACTTCGTGTGTACACACCAAGTCACAGCATCGAAAAAGGAAAGCCGAACGGTCTCAAGGCTGGCCCGAGGTCCGTGGACGTATTTCATCTCAGAACGTGCAAGTAATGTGCGTGCAAGGCTTCATGATCACGGTGCATCTCAGACACCGCAGTCTAAAAGCCGTCGGCGCCAAACGTGGGGTGATTGTGGCACCCAAAGGAATTGAAGGGGAGTGTCGGGTGTCAATTGGCTCGAGGCCGAAGTAGTTTCATCAGAGATGGAGGTCGCTGTGTCTATTCTCAGATTGGAAGAGTGTACGGCATTTAAAATCTTCCTTGTAACGATGCAGACCTTGCTATAAAAGGATTGCACGATTGGAACCAGGTAGAGCAGATCATCGCGAACTTGCAAGTGGATACCCATACGCCGTGATACCTTGCATGCTTCGTGGACCTACGCTCGGCAGCCGGGCGGCCAGGCATACCACACCATGCGGTTCAGTGGGCGCTCAAGCTGGATACCTATGACAGATATCAAAGACTTGAGCGGCATTGGAAGATTTTTATATGAGCCGTGTGGTTCATCTACCGCATGCCGTTTGCGAAGATCTGGAAATGGTCCTTTGAAACACGACGGAGCATCTGTCAAACACAGCTGAGCAAAATCGAGGGTTGAAAATTCAAAGAACGGGGTATACATATTGAGCCATTAGCATGAGGTGCAGGTCGATTCAAGAAGTCACTTCTGCGTAGTATAGATATCGAACCAAGTTGATACATCAGTCCCCTGGTTAGTTGTGTGGTGTTGCGCCAGGGTCATAACAGACTCGCCAGCTCCATATTGTATTGGACATAGTACTTGCACAACTTTGAACTGACTCGGAACTGATTGCTAGCCTGCGCCAGCACGAACGCCTGAACTGAACCATCATGACGTACCCATGAAAGGCGGCATCTTGTAATCGGGTTGGAAGAAATGCAGGGCTCTAGGCCTGGCTTCGGGAGATGGGATGCTGGCCGCCGTTAAGTGGCGGTTAGTTGTCAGAATAGCCTTACGTATTTTGTTTAATCGTGTGGTAACCAGACGGATCAACTCGGACCAAGATTCCGAAATGTACCGCTTATAGCTACAGATTATCGGTGGAACTTCTCGCCCGGAAGTGGGGATTTCGGAGATAACACCGGGGTGGGGGTTAGTCATGTTTATTCCGACAGGTGCATTCCTTATTGAACGTTGATTCCGTGTTGATTCCGTGCACAAGATTCTTTTATCAAGCCCAGAACTATTGAGTACTATCTTCAGAGTCATAAACACCCATTGGCTTTTGCCTTTGTTCTTGATATAAAGGATCCGTGCGAGGAGGATAAGAGTGGCCCCAACTGCAACCATCCTGCAAGGCGTATTCATCAGTCCCATATTGAGAGAAGCAGACAGAACATACATACTGCGTTGTATACGATGGCCGGTACCCATGTAAAGTCTCCTGTGGATCCCAGCAGAGCACCGGATATCGGATTCCCGACGAGCATAGCTGGAGCAACAACAGTGAACGCGATCGCCAATCGAATACTAGGGAAATATTCTGAAATTATACGGGAAGGACGCGGAGAAGGTAAAGCTCACCCATATTCTCCTGGATGGTTGCTAAAGCTAACAAAATTGGTGGGCATCAAAGACGCATCTTTGGGGACGATTTAAGTAGAGGGAATAAAGTCAAAAATCGAACACTTGCATGCGCCAGAAGTGAACCCATACATGACAGCGAAAACGGCAAGACCAGCGAAACTCTGATCTTGAGCAGACGAAGATAAGGACAAACATGCATAGAGTGACGAACCACCAAATTAAAGGAGCCGATGCG
>JARJLE010000697.1:0-20249 GCA_029289555.1 Mycena latifolia
AATTGCAACGGGCGCCGCGCAGCCCGTCCCCGCGCGGGTGCGCTCCACGGACGCGGCGGAAGGGTGCGTGGAGCTACGTGCGGTGCAGCGGGACATCGCCGATGCAGCGCGGATCGCGGTCGTCGGCGGGGGCGCAGTGGGCGTGGAAATCGCGGCAGACGTGAAGAGCTTCTTCCCGCACAAGACCGTCACCCTCTTCCATTCGCGCGACCAGCTGCTGCCGGCGTACCAAAAACGGCTGCACGCGCACGTCACGGAGGCGTTTGCTGAGCTGGGTATTCGTGTGGTCTACGGGGAGCGCCCGCAGATTCTGCCGGGGCGAAGTCGCTGCGCACGTCGGCGGGGGTGGAGGAGTTTGATCTCATCGTAAGTCCCCACGCATGCTCCGCTCGGTCCTCCGTTGAAATTTCCATCGTCGCATAGATCCCCTGCACCGGCCAGCGCCCCAACTCGGCGCTACTCGCAGACCTCGCGCCGATGCGATCTCGAAGGAGACGAAACACATCCTCGTGCAGCCGACCCTGCAGATCCAGGACCCGAGCAACGCGCTGGGACACATCTTCGCGCTCGGTGATGTCGCCGCGACGGGCGGCCCCAAGATGGCGCGCGCCGCGC
Source organism: Mycena latifolia (assembly GCA_029289555.1). Classification (NCBI taxonomy): domain Eukaryota; kingdom Fungi; phylum Basidiomycota; class Agaricomycetes; order Agaricales; family Mycenaceae; genus Mycena; species Mycena latifolia. The sequence continues at coordinate 616 of JARJLE010000697.1, forward strand.
AGTTCCAGGCTGAGGTCGTGGCTACAAACATCCTTGACTCGTCGCGAAACGGCGTCCAGGAGGCTGTACAAGTCGCAGACGCTTGTGGAGGGCGCCATAAGGTTGACTTGGGGAAGGTTGGTTTTTTGTCTGCGTTGTTCGGAAAGGGATTTTTGCTCAAAAGTTTTGGTAGGGGCGACATGTGGTGTACGGGCAGGAAGACGACGGGAGCGATCTGATGATTCCGGGGAAGGGTGGACGGGAAGATTTGGACATTAAGAGAGCATGGAGGTGGATGGGTGTTAATACAAGGCTTGACGACGATACTTCAAGGTCGATCTGTATGTGGCCATATAATATTTCAGTGACACTATACCATGCGAAGTACGAGTTTCGTCCGCTGTGCTGTTTATAGTTCTAAGACGATGAGTGCGCTCCGTACTCTGACAACGACAAAAAAAAACTGACACCTCCCAATAAATGGCCTGATCCTGAGTCGAACAGGGATACTCTGCAGAGAGGATTGCGGAGACCTAACCATTCGTTGCGATGCACTAAACTAACTGTGCTATCAGGCCGATGCGAAAGTATATTGGGCATACCAGAGTCTAATATTCGGCTTTCATTCGATGCAGTTTATGTAGTCAACGGAGTATAAAATAGCCATAGATTATTTCAGGCACACTTACACGAGCTTCGTTCATTATAATTAGCGTCTGATTATAATAGTCTAAGGCTATGGTTAACCTTGCGATCCGGATCCGTACTTCAACGGAAAAAAAAAAAGGAGTTCAATGCGGGACAGTGACCTGACCCTGAGTCGAACAGGGATCATTCTGCAGAAGACTTCGAGAAACAACCGATTTCCTGCAGGCGCACTAACCAACTATGCTACCAGGCCGATGTGAAAGTTTGTTGGATTTTTCATCAGAGCCTAGTGGGCAGCTGTGCTTAGGTTATTACTAAGATATGCTATCTTCGACGCAGTTGAAATCTGGCCAATGGAAAAAATAGCTCAAATTTCTATGCACGAACTCAACCCAACGAAGTGCTGCAAGAGATTAAGGCACACTCGACTTATTCGAATTCTCGTACAGACTCTAGACCTCCTTCATAATGGACATAACACACGGAGCTATTGACCCAGAGCACCTCAGATTTAGTAAGTATTACTCGTGGCCCGAGGCTCTATCATCATTTCGAAGGGTGACCCTTTCGTTTTGTCTCACTCCACAACGTCCAATTATAGATGTGTGAAATCCAATCGGAGTTTGGAACTCGTGGTCTCCAGACTCAGCGAGAAACGCCGTTCTCAAGTCTTGTCTCGATTTGAGCCTTTTCAACCAAGGCTTCAGAACGCTGGTTTTGAAGAGTTTCGCAAGTGAAATGTAGGAGAGACCTGCCTCTTCTGTCTGGCAATCATTGCGGCTCCATTTGCGGCTCGATTCTGTGCCGGTCAAAGCTGAAGTTGGCAACGATGATGGAGACGATGACGTCATAAACGGGATACCGGGCGATCATGCGTACTTACAAAGCATTCTGGGGTTCCCCCCACAACTTAGACCGCAGCCACCATGTCCCAAGGTAGGCGGTGCCCCAAGCCAGCAGTGTGGAATCACCCATCCACCGTCTAGTGCTAACACTTGTTAAAGGCATCGCTCTCGATTATCTAGCGCTGGCAGGCATGCATCCACAACCTACCCCCCGACCCGTGTGCGGAGAACCCTGGACGGGTAGGATGTCCCATATTTCCATTCACTCAGCTTACCGTGGCATTGCAGGTGGTACCCCAAATCCGACCCGACCAAAGGTGCGTTGCTGCAACTTGAAATGCATGCGTACTGACCCCGGTCCCCAGCGGCCTTGAGCACGCCCGTGTCCGAGCTCAACTCGCCGCGCTACGTGGGTAACCCGTACCTCATGCACGGTGCGTTCAAGAAGCTCGACCACTCGCTCGGCGAGGTCATCGCCGTCCTCGAGGGCGAAGAGGCCAGCTCCCTCCTCGATTGAGGAGAACCCGCTCCTCCAGAAGTTCCGCGTCTGGCGCGAGGAGCTCGACAAAATCCGAGCGGCCGGCGGCCGCAGCCCCGCGAGCGTGTCCTTCCTCCAGCTGGCAACCCCTTCGCGAAGCCGCTCCCCTAGGCGCAGCCGCCTCCCCGGATCAGGAGGGAGGCCTGTTTGTTGACTAATTCTCTCTGGGTTTATTCAAGGACCGCCTGACGGACCGCTATACATAGAAGCTGCCGACAAGTAGCCACAACCAGTTGTACCATCATATTTCGCCATCTGTCCCCCGTAACGCGTTCAATTGTCAGTCCCGAATTACGAAAAAACCGCTGCGATTGCGTCATTCTGAACTATGTTGTACCGCGGACCTGCAGGTGGATAGCTGCCGTGAACACGCTGTGTATCTCCGCACAAGATCGACTGTCGAGGGATGTTTAACATTTTGGTTGAATTAAGTCATGCTGACCGCGAAGAGTCGCAAGACCACAAAATTTACAGGTTTGAACCCGCTCAAAGACCGAGTACGCCGTGAATGTCAACGGATATTTTGTCTCTCGATTTGGGAGTTTATATTAACGGCGATGATTGCCAAGGCATCCCAAGGTCAAAAAAAAAAAACGGAGTAAGACTGGCTAACAGCACCTTCGGCTTAACGATGCGATGGACTAAGGCTCAATAAACTTTACTGATCGCAACGATTCTCTGGACAAGGTAGACCCCTCGGAAATACTGAGGAAGACTCGCAGCACAACGCACAAGGGAGACTGCCGAGGCATGTTCAAATTCTTCGCTGAATAAAATCGTGCTGACCACGAAGAGTCGTAAGACCACGCAATTTCAGGTTTGAACCACAGGGAGTACTCGAGATGTGCACCGTGAATGCCAACGGATATTTGGTCTCTTGATTTAGGAGCTTACTAATCTTAGTCCTGACAATCATGACGGTTGACCTGCACTTACCGGGCTTTCGACGATGCGATCTGTGCTGAGGTTGAATAATTCGCACTGGTCGCAGTCGTTCTCATAAACGACAAAACTACATGTCAAACAAGTCCTCAGAAGTACTCAAAGTCCTAGAAGACGAGTCATGCATCGTGGGGATGCCTACCATTTTATCTTGGATCGAATTAGGCTCACGATAAGTTGGCCGCTCGGCCTGGATTCTTTCAACATGCACTAATACTCAAAGTCTTGCATAGGCAGAAAACCCGATTTCCAGGGTTATCTTGTTTTTGGATAGATAGGACTCAAGATCAGTTGGCAGCGCAGCTACGTCCTTTCTTGATGTATCAACTGCGGTATTTTCAGGCCGCGAAATGATCCCAGAATGCGAAAAGAAAAAGAAAGAAAAAAAACCAGAGTACTTGACTGCACATTTTCTGTGGACTTACTGGATTTGGCTCCGCTTTGAGCTGAGACGCCGACTCCCGCACTACAGTACCCTGAAACGAAGACCAGAAAGAGTCCTCAACTGCACTTTTTTAAAATCCAGTCGTTCAATGATTGATGGGCGCGAAAAAAAGTGAAGGACAAAAGCGAACATGAAAATACGTAAAACTCAAGTGCAAGGAGACTGCTTATCCACATTCGACCCGCGAAACCCGGCGCAAAAAAAAAATAACCTCGGTCAACACAGCAAATAACCTCGTTCAACGGAGCAAATAACCCCGATCAATAAGCGCGCACCGAGCGCGGGCGGTGCATGGACGTCTTCGCGGTGCAGAAAATTCCGAAGCGCTTCGTGAGGGGCGGGGACTTGTACGTGTAAGTTCCGGGTGGTGGGACGGGGGCGGGAACCTCGTTTTCTTGCTCGGAAGCACGGCGCGTGCGTTTCCGGGCGGGCGCACTGGCAGCCTCCGCCGGGACGACCAAAAAGGACTGACTCGCCGCGCGCCGCAGCCGTTTTCTGCGGCGGGTGGGCGGCGCGGCGGCGGGCGGGAAGGCGTCTGGGGCTGAGACAAGGCGGTTGTCATCAGCGGGTGGGAGTCGAGGTGCAGGCGCGCTTACGAGGCATACGGGGGCATGTGGCAGCTGATGTCGAGGGCTGTGGCGTGCAGGTGGTGATGCCCATGGCGAGCGCCTGCCGCGATTTGTCGGGCAACTCGATGCGGGCGGGCCTTACCTGCGCCCCCGCCGCCGAATCGCGGCCAACAAAATTGCTCGACAGGCGGATGAGCAGCGCGCTTGTCCGGGCTGTAAGTTAAAAAAAAACACGCCGCAAATTTAGATGCGTCAATATCCGCTGAAGCAACATAATATTAGCGGGTGTTCTGTACCTTGGAGAGCGGGATCAACATCGCCACGCCGCGCATGCAACATGCGCAGGAGATCAAAATAGACGGATTTGTACAGGCACTTTGGCTGTTGGCACGAAGTAAACAGATACAATGATATTCCCGAAGCTTCCAGTCTGTCACGGGCAGTCTTTTTTGGAAGGCCGGTTTTTTTTCGTCAGACGGGAAGATAGGAGATAGGGATGCGATTTGGTTACCTCGATTAAGCGGATGATCTGCCGGGTGGCGACGTGAGGACCGAATTACGGCTGCGGCGCAGATAATGAACAAATAAAAAACTGACCTTGCGGCTGTGTCTGCGGAATTCTGTGGGGGGCAGGTTGGCGCAGGAGAGCAGGTCGGTGGCGGCGCTGAGAAAGGCTGGATTCGTTTCCGCTTGCAGGGCGATGCACAAGGCGACGGCGTCTGTGTGTAGGTCCACTGGATGGCGGGATTCGAGATCCGCAGGAGAAGGAGAAAGAGAAAGAGAAGCCATCGGCGGCAAGGGGATGGATGTGGGAGCGAAGAGCGGCTCGCACAGCTTTGAATGTGTTGTGGTGCAGGTCAAAGGGTTTGTTTAGTGGCACCGTGCCGGCATCGACCGAAATCTGTTTCCATCCAGCGAAGGCCGGTCCCGGAACGGACAAACAAACCCCACGTACGAGGGTGATCTCAATTGCTATCAGCTGCGTTTTTTCTTTCCACGGGGTGGATCAGTGGACTACCGTACATGTCATTTTTACGCGGGATCGATCAATGGGGCAATACGTGTACGAAACAACAAACGAGGAAAAAGACGGGAGTAAAATCCTCCGAGTCGTGAAAGACCTCTGCGGGTGCCGGCGGAATCCAAAGGAGGCAACAGATGTAGTGCCGCTTTGGTAACTACGAAACTGTAACCGCGGCGTGAACCGCCCTAAGGAAATATTGTTTCCCGGGAGTATGTATAGCCTGCGAATGCCCGACATTAATAGTCCCTGGCAAGTGCGGTAAATGGGGCCACGTAGTTCGTGGGAGCAGGCACGCTCTCTGTGCGTTTAGCGCCAACGCTGGAGACGACAGAATAAACTGTCCCAGGGTAGGATAAAGATCATCGCTCCCGTCGAACCATTGGACTAGACTGACGACGGTGGACGTGGAGCAGGCATAATTTATTTGTTCCCTTTAGAGGATCGATATACCCCGGGCATACTCGCGCCACCACGTAACGCGATAGCCAAAATGAAGGGTAATTATCCCAGAAAGAGCTTGCGGTGATCTAAGTCGGGGCCGGAGATATGGGATGGCCTTCCTAGATGCAAATGAAGGCGTCACCTAAAACAAATGGGCAGCCTGGGAAGACTAGAGACGCAATACGAATGGCTGAATCGAGGTGAAGGAAGGCCCATGAACCCCTACAAAATAGGCGCGAGACAGAGGCTCAGGACGGAGCATGAGAGGTCCACACGACCCAGAAAAAAAGGTGTTCAAGAGATCAGGAACGTCCCAGCGTACGGTAAATACCAGATCAATCAAAAGGAAGAGAACATGACGGACTCGGGTCTGCGGAAAAGCGCAAGCTGTGTCGAGTGACAGAGGTTATTGAGCCAAGAATCGGGCCAGCTTATAGGCCGATGAAACCAAATGAAACTACCCCATGGGCACGGCCGGAAGGCAGTTCTAGGACCATACATTAAGAACTGGATACGCTAGGCTGTTCCGTATTTCGGGGTCGCGTCCCTGAGCCTGTCGACTAACATATGATCCAGAGTTTTGTCGTCCGACCCCGCGGAATGGAGGACCACAGAAATAGCGCATCGAGAGGTAGACATGGAAATCAAGTTCCACAATGGCTCCCAGGGTATCGCCGTGTTTGGGGAATGACGTTGTTGATAGTTTCACAGTCGAGAATGGCGGAAAGGCGAGAGAAATTCATCCCGAAGATCATCCAATCCTTTCCGCAAACAATCGAGTCGCTTGAAGGAACATGAGAAGCGCTACGCCGACCGTTAATTCCTGAGACTTAATCCTATCGGCTGCGCTTTTGAACAGTTCACGACAGGAATCGATATGCACGAAGTCCAAAAAGCCCGTAAAGAGTCCTCTGTTGGGAACGTCATGAAAGGGTAGGCAAATCTGACAGAGAATCCCGAGCGTCTTGGTGAAATCCAGACTGTTGACGAGAGACCAGTTGCAGCCTGATGATATCCACATCCATAATTGCGACTTGGTTGAAATCTACTCGCGCTCTTTCCGGCGCACGTCTGCTGGAAGACTTTTATTTTAAAGGGTGTATATGATGAGTGAAACACACTGGAGTCGTCTCAGTTTGAGGGAACCTGGAAGTATCTGCGGCAGGTTTACATCGATTTTTATGTTTGACTTGAACTGATTTGCGGAAATATTATATGCAGGGAGATGGGCAGCTTGATAAAGATAAAGGGCTTTAGGGCCATTGCTGCGTGCATGGCATTACGAGTCCTAACTGGAATCCGAAGGTCGGTCATATCTCTCCATACATTATTTGCCGCAAGGACGCGTGCAATGCAAGTGCAATGATCAAAAGGCCCACCCAGACAAAAAGCATAGCGAAAACTTTGATGCTGAGGTTATGTCACCAAGTAATGGGTTACGATAGGAGTTGATAACAGGTGCATGGTTCAGGAAGAATAGGTTTGTGAGGGTACATTCGAATCCCACTGAGGCATTGTAAGTTAGACTCAGTACAAATATGAGATGGAGGTAAACGCGTACCTCGGACGCGTAACACTCGCTCGGGGGACCGCGAAAATCGAGTCGGATTTTGCGGTGGTGGTGCGGACGCCTAGGTTGGTGGCAGCGCGCTTTCTGACGAGCGGCCAGTAAGTTAGACTCAAGAAATTAAGAGGGGAGGTAAACCTACCTCTGACACGTACTCCCGCTCGGAGGACGTCCGTCAGAATTTAAGGGTGCGGCGGGAGCAACACGTGGGACCCGCGGGAGTGCAGCATAACGCTGCGAGTCAAATACAGGAAAAAAAAGATTTGAAGGTACCTCGGACGCATAACCCTCGCGCTCGCAGGGTTGCGAAAAATCAAATCTAAACATCCATCCCGTGCGCCAGTGGAGCCTTCGGTACGATCACAGGCGATCGTACTGTGAGGTAGATATCAGCGCGGCAGGCGAGTCAAAGGAGAATGGCACGTACATTGAATGCGCGACGCCCTGGTGGGATGCAGGGGCGCTGGTCGTCCTTCGCTCGCGGGATGCCGAAAAAATCGAAAAGTTGAAAGTTGCTGGGCGGTTTCGCACCGCCGCCGGCATTCGGGGTTTTCAAGACAGATGCACGGGAGTACTAGTGTGCTTGCATCTGGGTCCACGTCGAAGCGCCGCCTGCGGGCAAGATCTCGGCACGCGAGGACTAGGACGGCCACACGGGCCGACGGATGTCAGCGTGAGGTGGTTGACGCGTTGACGGTTGACTCGGAGGTCGATAGGGATAATGCAATGCCGCCGATCGCGCCTGTCCACGGTGCAACAGTGGCCAAATTGCAGTGGACGTGGTTGGGATTAAAACGCTGACACCGGATCATTACGGCTCCTAACTACAACAAACAACCCAATCGGGATTCCTTGTGGTGCTCTCGCTGAGTCTCGCACCAACGATAGTTGAACGACACCGTACTGTCGGGAGATCAAGTTTGATCTCAGATCCACTCTACCCTAATTTATTTCCGCTTAGGAGTGAAATGCCTCTCGATTCTGGAATAGAGGCTCAGCCTGAGGTGTAGATCGTGTGCACTGCTAGTGGTTCAATGGTCAGTGTTGCGTAATTTAACGGCTCGTCGTCGAAGAGATGGGCCAGTAAGCGACCGAGTCGTTCCAGTAAATTAGCTACCAACTGCACAATGTTTGGGATACTCCCGCTCGTATTTCTGCTCAGCATTGCCGGCTGCGCACAAACTTGGAACTGGCACGCTGGTGAAGGTAGACCAAAATATCTTCACATTGGGTACCCTGTCTCACCTTAGACTACATCACCGGCTTTCTGGTTCCATGCCTGCTTCCGGCTTGGGAGAAACGCAAGGTTCAGAACGCGACTTAGCTCGAATCCAGAAATATAGTCCACGGAGTATATGTATGCAAAATCACGGTAACATAACAAACGGTCAAAGGCTACTATAAATCAGCCCCCCATCCTCTCCACCTACTCGTTTAGTCCAGATCGACGGTGGGCGACGCGAGAATACCGGTCACCTCTGCCTTCAATGCGGCTCCCGCATTCAAAATCTGCCAGTCCATCTCGACCTCGAAGGACCCCGTCGTATTCGTGGTCCAAAATCCTTTTACAACCCCGTCCTCGACGACTTGCACTCCAGTAGGCTGCAAATTGAGCGCGACGTGGTGAAAGACGTTGTCGTTGATGGCGATGCTCGAGTTGCCGATGACGAAGAAGCCATTGTTGAAATAAACGTATTGGAATTTTTGGACGTCAATATTGTAGCGAAGTATAACCTCCGTGCTGAGGGTAAACTTGACTTCGGTTGTGGGCTGTAGAGAACATTAGCTGAGGAAAAGAGTAAGGGAACTTTGTAAGTGTAGCGCACCGCAATCTGATCATATTTCACGTCGAACTCGAGGGTCCATCCATTGGTGATTTTGACGCTGGGGAGGGACAAAAGCGTCCACTGGTTGAAGCCGTTTACGCCGGCGGCGCGCGTTACGGAAAACCCATTGGCGATGGGTTGGATAATAGGACCAAGGCTGTTCGGGACATAGGTCCATGGAAGCGAAATGGGAGCGAAAAGAGCCATTGGGATTTACTTCAAGGAGGCGCTGTCGACGTTGTGGAAAAGACGATGAGAAGGCCGACCCACGCACGCTCTTTTATGTGTCTATACTGAATAGTGTGTTTCGATGTTTCGCTCCGGGAAATTGTGCGCTCTGAACAGGAACAAGAACCAACGGCCCGGTACAGGGGCTTTATCCCCCTGGACTTGGTGTCGATGGCTAACATCCTCGTACTATTCAATTGCACTAGCCGATGAGCGTCGAACAGGATGAGGACTGATGTAATACCAGGTGTTCTGTTAATTCCGGACTTGGTACCTCGTCGATAGAGTCATTCTCGAGACTCTAGAGATGACTGTCCATGGTGCAGATGGGTAACATCTTTGTTCTATTCAATTGCACTCCGGAAAATCGTGGGCGCCGAACAGGATGAGAGCCGATGTACCAAGTGTTTTTAAAAATCCCGGACTTGGTACCTCGTCGATGGAGTCATTCTCGAGAATCGAGATATGACCGCCCATGGTGCGCAGAGCTAAGTGAAGATACGCATAGCCAGATAAAATGCATGAGCTACACCTGAGGACGACTTGGACCCCCTCCGGTGGTCGGCGGGCACCCTTTCAGAATTCAACCGACCGTTCGCAGAGTGGAAGCAGTTTTGAGAGAGCACTCTGGTATCTAAAGTAGAATCAGAGTGCAACACTACTAGGGCGCCAGGATCATTGTGGGGTAGAACATGAAAATGATGGCGGCTTGATGGTTCGATGACTCGGATGCAAAGACAAACTTGAACAAATCACGCTTAACTACCTCCTCCTCCAAGCCGCTGGGGCGGTCCTCCCGAATAGACTGCGATGCAGGGGCGCTCGCTGTCTCAGAAGTATCCCTTTGGTTCGCACAGCGGCAATGTCCAATCCAGGTCTAACTTAGATGACCTGCCACGAGTCACGACTGCCACTGCCAGCCTGTAGTGATGTTCAGGGCCCTGCCCGGCCTGAAAGCCCGGGCTTGGGCCTGGATTGTCCGGGCTTGGGCCTCAGATTTTCCAGGCCCAAGCCCGAGCCCGCAGGCAGGGCTTCAAGCCCTAGGTCCGGGCTTGAGTCGGGCTTGAGGGAAAGTCAACAAGAGCAGTAGCTCTAGAGCAAAAATAATGGTATGTGTGTCACCCTTCACCTCAAAAACCAACACGTACCTCAGTTTGGTGCTTTTGAACCTCACGAACACCTAATTTCCATTTTGGGACTCGGGCGTTGAGAATTCTGAACCCGATAAAAACATGCTGGTGTCAATAATTTCGGTGAGATGGCTCGAAAAATACATCCAAGTGGATCCACTGACTCAATGTGTGCGTTTCTTGATCCAAAGTAAGGGTGAAAGCCGACCTTACAGGTGGTACTCAAGCCCGGGCTTGAGGGCCCGGCTTCGGGCTTGACATCCATCAGGCCCAAGCCCTGGGCCCGTTCAGGCCCTGCATCGGGCTCGGCTCGGCTCGGGCCTGGGCGGGCTCGGCCTGGCGGGCCTAGGGCTTGAAGCTGAGCCCTGAACATCACTAACTGTCAGTCTGCGGCGACACATTTTTCCTCCCCGTTTCTGAATTCTCAGGCGTTGTGCGGTTTCTAGTACTGTCCCTCGATTATATTGCACCCTTGTGTATCAAAATCAAGGTCAAGGTTCAGGGCGTGTTCTTCCTCGCCTGACAGATTCCAATTACACGCGTCGACCTCCGACTCAGCTTCTCTCATCCTGCAAAGTCTTCCGGCATGAATACTCCCCGAGAAAGCAGCGCCCCAGAATGCGCAAGATATGACGCTCACAACTACTGCGTGTACAAAATGTGGGTTCGAACCCAGATTTGGAAGAGTCCTGAACCGCAATGGTGAGATTCGAATAATACTGGCTTCTTGTTCTCAAATTTCGACATTCACAGTGGAAATCAGGATCACTTGCAATAAACTGGAATGCCTGGGATCTCATTCTCTCAGAATCGAACCTCGCATATCCGATTTACCGATTTTATTTGCCACCACAGAATTCCCTCCTTGCTCACGACACCTGCATAACGTTCAACCGCAGATGTAAGTCAATTTCCTGTTTTCAGCGCTTTCTTACTCTTAGTCATAACTTGTTTCTGCAATGTGCCTACGATACGAGGAAATTTGGGCTTGCGACATATGAATTTCCAATCTAACCAATTCATCTCGACTCGCTCTTCATTCAACTCCGCGTCTTGAGGAATTGTAGGGACAACAAGGACTTAGTCACGGCTCGGAACTTTTCCGTCTCAAAGCCGTGGACACCAACACCAGCGCGCGGTGGGCAAGAGTGGGAACAGGTGAGTACATCTTACTTGATATCAACACCCCGTTTACGCAATTACTATTATTATATACCCTGGCTCACAGTGGCAGAGCTGAAAGCGTCAAACATAGAACACGACAAACATAGAACGGAACCCCACAGATTCTTCACGTCTCTCCGGATAAGGATAAGACTCAGGATAAAATTGACCCGGCGCGGTCGTATCCTTGGCGTTCGGTTGTTCACCACTTTCCCTTGCATTCCTGTTTCGTCGGTCTCTAGTCGGTCCGGTCTTCACGTCCTGCAGAATATGTACCCGGTACGTCCGCAGCAGTCCATGAGCTAGTCCATGGTGCCCGCGGAACAGCTCCGTTCGTACTTATCATCTTCACCAGCCTCCTAGCTATCGATGCGGAGTCAATTGGCCCTAGTTGGCCACGGCCGCCTTCGCGTGTGTGCAAATGCTGCCGCGGATCCCGAAACGTCTCAGACACTGAGATAGTGTGTAACGCCAACAGGGACCATCGCTGACTATCTGTAACCCCGGTGGCATTGTCTTGGGTAGCATATCTCATCGAATCCATCCAGACATATCCAGGCTCGGATGAAGACAGATGAAGACATCAAGATGCGGATCCGGATCAGCAAAAATCCGCATGGATGATGGAGGAAACGTGCGTTTCTGTCTTATCCAGGAAGGAAGGAAGTTTATTTTAACCGCGGCGGTCCCGTGGTCTACATACACCGGCGTCAAATGTATGCTACGGACACCTTCCCTCCAGGCTCGAGTCCTCATGCCTATGACGGAGCGATGTGATGGTGTCCTATATAGTGTCCGACCTTCAGTTCCGAATTGAGACCACTGGGCCAAAATTCATACTGAGTTTCCTGCTCAAATCGGTATTGACATTCTTCTATCGATCCTAGTAGACCCTTGCAGAGCAACCATGCTTTTGGAATCAGCAGATTGCTAGTACTATGGTACAGTGAAGTATCCAAAACGTACTTATTTCGGCCAACATTTCGCATACATATGTTGTCGTGACTTCACGAAATCTGGAATTCAAAATTTAATCAGAAATCTCAGACGATACATTTTGCAGAGCGCGGGTTCTACCTAGTTCCGTTTCTAGGACGGGTAGTTTTCTCTGGAGCCTCTAGCATTCTTTCACGATGTACACCGAATTCATAACCAATTCAATCGGGAGTTGAACCGTGATGATGGCCAAAAAAAAGTTCAACCTCGGCCTCGTGAATGCATTCCCTGCCACAATTTGACAATGAATTGTCCATTTTTATCCAGCGTCCGCTGCTTAGTAAACTGGTTGTCCAATTGTGGGACCATGCCAGTAATATAATACATCCTCCTTCTCCTCCGAACCACAAATCCGAAAATAGTGGTATAATTGCCATATCTTCTGGCCGTCTGCACCGAATTTTGGAAATGTGGCCAAAAACTCCGGGCTTGAGCAAATAGTATGGGATCTTTAAGCGTGCTTTCCTGGGGTAAATCATAATCAAGGGACGGCCAGGTACCATGCGAAAAACGCCCCAAGAGAAGATGGCCACAAATCCGTGCGACAAGGATAATTTTGTCTGCATGCTCGGCAGGATATAAGTGTTGGCCAACGGGGAAGACTACAATTAAGCTTTGAATCTACACAGGATTCTACGCCGATCATTAGAGAAGATTGTCAGCTGTCATGACGGCTTTAATGGCGCGTCAACGCCGTTACGCCGACGGTGATAACTACAAGGTGAGCATTGTTTATCTCTGAGTGCACAGCGACATCACTGATTTACCTCACACAACAAGGTCCTAGGCCTGCCTTCGTGGTTCGGGACGAGAACTCGGCGTCAATTGACTCATCAAGCTATGTCCAATCTCACAGCGCGATACCTTGACTCGTCCAAATCCCTGAATTCGAACGCTCGCGGTCGGTGTTCTTTTGTATCCCGGGCTCCGAGTCCGGTCGACCTGCGAAGATGACATCGGGTTCTCTCTCGCCCAAAGTAAACCGGAGTCCCGGCGGACATAGGGATGGCAAGTGCTTCCGTGGACGGGGGTGCATGATCAAGCAGTGTGAGCGCGCATCCAAATGAACCAACTTCCCGCTTCCTAACATAATCTAGGCCGACTTAAGCACTCGCCTGTCAATCCATATCATGGATGCTCCGTCGGAAGGAGATCACCAGCATGCTACTTGGGTCCGACGTCAGGTTCAAACGTCATTATTATCCTTATTCGATGATTTGTTCCACTAATGTACATGTTTTACACGCGGATCTATTCTCGAGGACTGCCTAATGGCCATGGACCGCAAGCACCACATTAGCCCCGGGTGTCGTACGGAACGCCTCCGCGATAATAGCCAGCCCGGCATCCAGTTCCTCCTCTGTGATTGTCAAAGGGGGCGCCATCCTGAACGAGCTCCCAATGCCGGGGATCCGCAGGACGTTCGCGCTCAGCCCCAGATCCAACATCCGGTCGGACAGCGCGGTTGAAAGCGCCTCGTCAGGCTCCTTTGTCGTGCGGTCCTTGACGATCTCCATCCCCTGCATGAGACCCATGCCCCGGACTTCTCCGATGCACTCGTACTGCGCCTGCAGGCCCAACAAAAAGGAACGCAACCGCTGGCCCAGGCGCTCGGCGCGGCTGGCGAGGTTGTCGCGCTCGAGCATCACGAGCACCTGCAGGCCTACCGCAGCTGGCAACGGGTCCGAAACGTGGGTAGTGACTGGCGCGGAACGAAGTGAGTTGGCATGAAACACGAAGGGATTAACGCCGCTTACAGAAGGAAAATCCGCGGGAATGGACGACTTGTTCTATTTCCTTCGAGGTGACCACGGCGGAAAGCGGTAGGCCCGCACCCAGCGTCTTGGAGAGTGTGAGGATATCAGGGACGGCACCATCGTGCTCGAAGGCCCAGTTCTTTCCCGTTCGAGCTACGCCCGTTTGTGCCTCATCCTGCAGCATTTCCGGTTCAACCGTAGGATGAGCAGCATTTCATGATCAACACACCAGGATGAGCAGCATTTGACGCTTTACGCAGTGCTCTTTCAGTCGCCGGAGATAGCCCGGGGGAAGTACGATAACACCGCCGGAACTGAGGATAGGCTCCACGATTACCGCCGCAAGGGAACCAACGGACTGCGCATCGACGAGCGAAAACCTAAATCAGGAAAGGGTTAGGAACGATGAAGCATCTGCCAGGAGAGAGGAGCCCGAACCCGTAGTCGAGCTCTTTCTTCCAGTCATATGTCCCGTCTGGATTGCGGAAGGGACTTCTGTATCCGTTTGGCGTGGGGAGTATCAATGAGCCGGGAGCGGCGGGGCCGTAGCCTTTGCGGGTGAGTTGATATGTCATTGACGCAGCGCCGAACGTAACTCCATGCCAGGAATTCGACACGCCTAGAACCGTAATCAGAGAAGAGCAGCCAAGGCACATGCACCCCGCACGCACCGACGATCTCAAACTTCCCAGTATACAATTTTGCGATCTGAAATTTGTGGGCAACGGTGAGAAACATTTCAACATCAGAACATATATTATTCACGCGTATGGCGCATTCGTTTGACTCAGCTCCGGTCGACAGAAGTTGGACCTTGTCAAGCCCGGGGGGGAGCATGCTACTCAACTTGGATGCCAAGTCGACAACGGGACGACTGAGCATGCCAGAAAAGAGATGATCGAGGTGTGCAGCCTGATTGTTGATAATCGAGACAATCTCGGGGTTGGAGTGTCCGAGAATTGAGCTCATCTGGGAAATAAAATCAGAACTGGCACAGAGCCATACACAATTACCCTTACTTGGCCTGAGGTAAAGTCAATGATCCGTCGTCCCTCGGCGTCGTAGAGAAAAACGCCCTCGGCGCGCTCGATGATGCGGCGTATAAACTGGCCACCACCCGAGTAGCGGATAAGACAGTCGTCGGCGCGCTGCCAGAATTCAGGGTCTTCATTGGTGGTCGTTTGAGCCATGGGATGTGAAAGTAGCAGATTTGGAATGCGGGAAAACGGGAAACAGGGGTTTTATGGATCGGCATTGATTGCACATGATTGCACAAGTTATATTCGCCATTTAGCGACGGCCCGACGGGGAAGTTTCTTGTTTTGCCCGGCGGCTATCGGCGCTTATTTGCACATGTTTAATTCTCACCGTATCGCCTATATCTAATCGTTGATGGCGATCACATCAGATTTTCTGTCACATGTCACGGACGTCTCAAATTCCGCCGGGCGCCTCTGCTTCGATCGCCTCCTGCCCCCATATCTTGCGGTTTGCCCAGTCCCCGTCGGCCAGGGTAGCCTCCCGCTCCCATATCCTGCAGTACCCAGTCCCCGTCGGCCAGGGTATGGCATTACCTGGTCAGCTCCGTCAAACTCGCGAAATCAAATACTGACGGTCTCTAAAGAGGAATTAGCCAGTGAGCGTCCCTATCGATCGAGAAAAAGCCGCCCCTGCGACCGATGTCGGTCGCGCAAGCAGCGGTAACTTTCGGTCTTTTGACACACCATTCATCGTATCTGACTCGTACCTTGTAGGTAATTATCCTTCGTTCTGCGTACTAGAACCGCTCTAGATGTTGCGCTAGGTGCATCACAAAACCAAGCGGGACTTGCCTCAATTGCCAAATCTCTCTTGTTGCCTGCACATTCAATGATTCGCCCGCCGCGGCCGATCCGCGTCCCCGGAACAAGAAGGCAGAGGGCAAGCCAAAGAGCGGCAACGGCATACCAGAGGCCAGTTCGAGTCGGCCTCTGTCCCGGTCGTATCCTTCTTCTGGCTACACCAGTCCGTCGATCCCGATGGCTTCTCCCTCTGTGAAGCTAGAGAGGCACAACTCGCTTCGTCCTGACGTAATTCCGCCTCTTACGTCGCCCGGACTCGAACTGGGCGGCGCATTTTCGAATATCGTGCTTAACTGGGATCCACCAACACTAAACTCTGGGATGAGCGAGATGTCACCTACGAACTCGGTGAGTCTGCATTCCGAGCTTCTCTTCGCGGGATTAATTTTTGGTCTCGCAGTCCGACGACGATTACCGTGCACTTGACTCGGATGCCGACGATGATTTCGAGCCGCATTATGTGGGAGAGACCGCGGAACGAGATGCACTGGTGCTGAGTGCGCTGGCGACGGTGCATTCTACAACCAGAAACGGCTCTACACCTCCGCAATCGACCCCTTTTCGAGTTCGTCAAGTGTCCACTAATCAGATGGAACCTGTCTTTTTTCTCTTCGAACGAACGCGCCCCTACGGAGAAGATAACGTAGGGAAGTACACAAGCGCAGAATTAATAGGCCTCCTAGGACCTAACAACATACAACGTCTCCTGCAACAGTTTGTTCCTTTTTCTTGTGCATTTTGCTCGAGTTTACGCGTTTTCAGCTATCTACGCGTGGACGGCTTCGCTGTTCCAATTTGGCGTGCGTCCGACTTCGCAGATAATCCGGAACAACGTCTTCCTGCTGGGCTATTTTGCGCCTATGTGTCTCGGGGGGTCATCTACGATGATCAATTACGACACCTTGCCGCCGATGCCTGGAAAATTACCACACTAACCAATCGCGCGCAATCACGGAGTGCCCGTGTCTCCACAATTCAGGCTAACCTTCTTGATTTGGACGGACGTCCATCATTGAACCCGACCGGCAACTCGATGCTTCTGGGTCAGGTTAGCCTATCCCCCTTTTTTTGGCTGGCAGAGATTCGTAATAATTTGCGTTCAGACTATTGCTGCCGGGCGTTTGATGGGGTTGCATCTCGATTGTTCATCTTGGCTATTCCTAAATGGGAGAAAAGTTTACGTATCAAGCTGTGGTGGGCCGTCCTGCAGCAAGACAAGTGGTATGCCTTTTTTGTTACGCGCTCAGTCAGCACATTGAATGACTTCGTCCAGGTCTGCTTTATGCTACGGTCGTTCCAGTTATATTCATCACAGCGACTGGGACGTCCCACTACCACCATTTGAAGTCTCAAACGATTTCACATTTGTTGCTTTGTGCGAATTAACTGTCATTCTCGACCGTATTCTGCGGCATCTCCATGTCGTCCGGTCGTCGCACAGAGCGAACGATACAGAGAAACATTAACATCAATATCCAAGTTGGTTTGGAGCTCGACACGTGGAAGCATCGACTAGATGCCATGGACCAGTCTCTGAACGGCTATCCGACTCCTGGGTTTCGTATGTATCATTTCTTTTACAAGGCTGGGCTGTCGCATTTTAAAAATCTCATTTAGGTTCTCTGCAACTGTCATATCTTGCTGTAGCTCTTCTGTTGGTCCGCAGTGTCTTGGACTTGGATCTACCGCATTGTGCTGCTCAATCCGCATATGATAGCGCACTGCGAGTCACCGAGGAAGTGGTCACATTCACGTCGTCGCTCACACCAGACGACCTGCGCGGCTATTTCACCACTTGTGCGCCATGTTCTCATCAAATCTGTTGAAGGACGTGAATTGATCGGCGACAGATTCTGCTTTCATTTTTCGACGTGGTCTTATTCTGCTGGTGCGGCTTGTGCTGCAGGCAGATCTGTCCGACCAGTCGGACGGGGCATCGTGGCAGCGCATCCTGCACCAGCTCCGAATTTTCATCTCAGCCTTGTCGAACGCCAAGCGTGCCGTGCCGTCGTTTGAACTGGGCGATCTGGCGCTGGCGCGGGCCAGACATCTCATTCCGCTTCTGGCGAAGAACATCCCAGAATTGGTCATCGCGTTGGAACCATTCTGGCAAGTCTCCCCACTCATTCTTTCCACGGCGATAGCTCACAGCGCAGCCCCCAGCCCCCCGGTTGAAGAACCCTCTCTAGTCCAGATACCACGAGCGCATATGCTTCTCATCCCGGCGGTGTTATGTGGCCTGAGAACGGGCCTGGATTAGATGCGTTCTTTCCCGAGGTTACCCAGCCCGACTGGGTGTCCTTCCGGGACTACATCCACACGCCCTACTCACAAATGCTCAACTCCTCATACGGGCCCCAGTGACACCACATGTACTATACCCTTTACGACTCTCCCTTCACGGCTCTCCCTCACCTGCTCCGCGGCGCCATCGCATCTTTCGACGGAAAGCGGCCGCTGATTGTCTTGTAAGAACACGAACTTTCCCGGCCCTGTGACGGTATATTATTATGATTGATGAGCTCCTGCCGGCGGAGGGGGCTTTGAATGCGATGCGTTGACAGTTGAACCTTGTACGCCAAAAGAACACCGTGTGTACGACTTAGACCAATGTACCCATTAATAATCAAGACCGGAGTCGAATATTATGTGAAGCTTAAGATATAACGTTCGTGCGTGCTCAATGCCAATCCTAGCTGCTGACAGGCACCACGGTAAAGATGTTGGGCTTAAGAACAACCCCGAACAACCTCCGGTCGAAGACGCTTATAATTAAAATACCCCTGATAGCAATCCCCACGCCATGCGTGGGATCCGCAGCTGTCGCGGTTGACTTTACCGAGTCTAAGTGGACACATGGGAGTGGGAAGAAATCGAACTGCGAAGTCATCACCGCCCTACCCTCCATCGCGCCATGCGTAATGAAACAGCGCCTGTGACGCTGTTCACGTAGTAAGTATCGACCGATTTTACCGTGGGGGAAGAAGCGCCGGTAGATCTAGAAGGTTTCTGATAGGTGACAAGCGGGACATGCTGTCGGCACCGTTGGAACTCCACGCCAGTCCGAACTAAGTCCGCCTAGTCAGAGTCTAAGGCCGCCTCGATACCTCTAGCCGAACACCGTTAACGTTAGGCATTCCGCCCATTACTGAACCACAGAAACCACCGCTGGCTCCTGTCCAAGTCTGTAGCCACTGTATACGTACGGCAGGCCGGTGTGAAGTGGGAATCTTTCCCAACAACGGATGTAATGAACCAGCCAACCAAAATGATGTGGTCTCATGAATGTACGACATACAACCACGCCCCTGGCTATCTCTCCAACGTTGCTCGGGTCATATGGTTGAGTCTTCGTCGTCTATTGAGGGAGCTCTTGGTCTGGGGTGCTCATCACAGCGGAAGAAATCGGCCCGGGATGGAGTAGGAACATATTTTGTGTTATCAAGTTCCCCTTCGTCGTTGAATTCCTCAAGATAGTTCCCACGTGTCGGACGATGCGGACTCCCGATTTTTAGCGTGGATAAAAGGTGTGAAATGCCTTTCTCAGAAAAGATGACACGACCGCAGTGAACATGATACTTAGTTGGTTACGAAAGCTGCTGCGGCTATTGGCACTGCACCCACAGAGCGATGCCCTTGGGAGAAAAAAAAGTGGAAAGCACATCAATCTCAAAAAAAAGAGAGATTTAAAAAA
>JARJLE010000698.1:0-20075 GCA_029289555.1 Mycena latifolia
ATCTCTCCGAACACGTTCCGCGGCGGAATCGCGACTGACGCGCTGCAGCGGGTGCTGACGTACGCGTTCGAGGAACGCGGGTTCCATCGCGTCGCGTTCCAGACGGACGCGGACAATGTGCGTATGTGCGGGTGGCTGGAGTGGGCGGGGGCGAAGTTGGAGGGGACGATTCGCGATGGTTGGCCCGATGGCGCGGGGGGCGTACGGACGTTCGCTTGTACAGCATCCTCAAGCACGAGTGGGCGCAGAGCGTCAAGGCCAAGCTGGAAGAGCGAATTAACCGCCCGCCGGTTGCGGCAGGCTAGGGTGGAGTAAGTAGACTTCACTTTGGGATTTGTTTGAGATTGCCTGTACTGGTTGGATCCACCGTTCAGCCGATTCTTGAGGTTGCCATGAGAATACTGGCTTGAATGCTGGCCATGGTTGTGAGAGGATATGCTTATCACAGGCGCATGTTTCAATCTCGGCGATGGGCGTCTGTAGGCGTCTGTCCACGTCTCTTGACTCAAGACTATCATGATCCTCAATGATTCATTGCCATCAAGTCTGGCGGATTTCTCTCGTCCCTCCCAGAAGCCGACGACGCGGCCGTGGCTGCACTCCGCTCCCATCCCGACACTCGCCGTTATCTCCGCTTCTGGCCTGGCCACGTTTCCGTCGAAGAAGCGAGCGAGATTAGAGAAGTGCGATGCCGACCCCGCGCGCATCACTTTCAACATCCACGCGCTCGCGTCCGGGTCCCCGCCCAAATTCGTGGGCATGACAATCATGAAGGACATCAACAACGAGTTCAAGTCGTGCGAGCTTGGAGTACTCATCTGTCCCGAATATTTCCGGGGGGGATTTGCGACGGATGGCCTTAACACCACGCTGTCGTATGCATTCGAAGAGCGGAAGCTCCACCGCGTCACATTTTATACGGCGACAGATAATGGTGGTATGCGTGGCTGGCTGGATTGGGCTGGAGCCACACTGGAGGGAATTAATAGGGAGAGCTGGTCGGACGGAAGCGGTGGATACACGGATGTGTGCCTCTACAGCATCCTTTCGCGGGAATGGACGGAAACCGTGAAAGGCAGGCTCGAAGGGCGAATCAACCGAGAATGTGCATTCTAGTAACTGCCAACCTGTGCTTGATATCTCTCTGGCCGCGACCACGGTCGTCGAAATCATTATGTCAGTTTCCTAGACTTGGATCGTCAGAGATCCTAAATGAGTTTCTCTCGATGGCATTTCCCTCGCGCTTTCAGCAAAACTCTGCGGTTTATTCTCGCAGTAATGGCGACTGGAGAAGTTGATTCCAGCTAAAGGGAATTTCGTTCAAATGGGCGATCCTTACTTCCTGAGTTCGCGATTTACTTCAGTAGCTCAGGGCAAGTGGAAATTGAGGAGATACTAATTCTCCCGTCGGCCGGAGCAACAATTTCGTGGAGACGCCAATCACTGCCTTCAGGACCAAGGTTCAACGTTCACCCCCGGCGCCGGAGCCGCACGACGCAGTCCGTCGGCGTGATCGTCACGCCGGGCTTCCACCGCAGCAGCGCGCGCTTCTGCGCCTCGAGCGGCTGCGCGCGCAGCTCGTCCGGCACGCAGATCGCGTAAGTGCGCACGAGCATGGCGAGGGCACACACGCTCTCCGCGAGCGCGAAGCGCTGCCCGATGCAGCTCCGCGCGCCGCCCGAGAACGCGAAGACTGGGGCAAGCGCGTCAGCAGCGGAATAATATTTGTTGGTTGTAAGGAGGAGGGGACTCACACGCATCGCGCGGCCAGCGGTACGTCTCCGTGTCGACGAACCGCGCGGGCTTGAACTCCGCGGCGTCAGGGCCCCAGTACATCGCTGGCGCCCAGCTGTCATTAGGCGGCGCTCGTAGTAAAATCATTGCGCGAGGGTGGACGCACGGTTCATGTGCAGCGCGAGCACGTCGATGACAACGATGCTGCCCTGCTTGACGGGCACCGCGAACGGCGTGACGTCGCGCAGCTCGCCCGCGGGCCCGGTCGCGAAGCGGTGCGCGGTCAGGGTGGCGTCGGCGTGCGCGATCTTGCAGAGCCGCGCGACGGGCGTGAAGAGCCGGATCGTCTCGTGGAAGGTCGCGAGCGTGTATTGCTGGAGAGGGGGGTGAGGATTTTTCAACACGAGGTCACGTGGGTAAGTTGAACCGCGCACCAGTCTGGGCATGTATTCTTTATAGGACTAGAAAAAATCAGCGAAGAAATGCCTGACGCGGGGAGTTGCATACGGAAGGAGAGGCCGAGGTGGGGCACCCGTCGGGCCATATTCTGAGCGTTTCTTCGAATATCTGCTGCTGGATGTCGGGGTATAATGCAAGCAGCGCGACAGCAAAACTCAGCGAGTGCGCAGACGTTTCTGCAGCGATAATTAATTAATCTACCGGTTAAGTAAATGGTTGAATGAAACGAACCATGCCCAGCGAGGAGGAACGTCTACAGAACAATTGTCACCAGTCTCAACAACGCAGGAACGGAGCGGGCGCACGAAGATATTCGACAGCAGCTCCTCGTCCGTGAGCTTCTTGTGGTGCACGTCGTCCGCCTGCGTCATGTTCGCCTCGACGAGGTTCCGCAGGAGGCCCGCGTCCATGTCCGCGACGCGCCCGCCGACGACCCACGCGCGCGCGAGCGACACCAGCTCGAGCATGTGCGCGCGCAGCGCGGCGAAAGAGTCGCGCGTCTCCGCGAGCGCGGGCCCGAGGAGCGGGAGCGGCACGCGCGCGGCGAGCGCGGTGAGCCAGGCCGGCGTGAGGACCTTGGTGAAGAGGTGCGCGAGCGCGCCGCTCACGGCCGCGCGGAACGCGCGCGTGTGGCCCGGTGGCGGCGCCGCGTCCTCCTGCCAGGAGGCGCGCCGCCCGAAGCCCGCGGACGCGACCACGAGGAGCGTGAGCTGTCCCGTCAGCTCGCGCGATAGTAATAGTGGGACCGCCTACCTTGACGAGATCCTCGACGGCGTCGATGGTCACGGCCCCGTCTGCGTCGAGCGTCGTATTCATTTCCGCGAACCACTCGTTGACGACGCGTACGGTCTCCATCCACACGAAGGCGTTGCTCGCCTGTGCCGCGTCTCAGCCGCGGACGGCCCACGAGTTTAGACTTACCTCATTAAAGGCGGGATTCGCGACCCGCCGGTGCCGCTTCCAATCGGCGCCCTCGGTGCCTACCATATTCTGCCCGTAGATATTCAGCGCCTCGTACTATTAGACATCGTGTGAGCCGCCACTGTGTGAGAAAGGATTCAGAAGCACAGACCGCCTCCACGTCCTTCTGGAAAACGACCGACTCGCTGGCGATGGTTTTGATCGCCTGCGCGTCGGACACCCACAGCGTCGGGATCGAGCCCGAGAGCGTCACGGAGCTGATGCAGGTGCTCCCGTACTGTGCATAGACTAGAATACAGTTATGCCTGCACAAGAGAATTGAGTGGACGCATACGAACACGCGAATTTGGCAAAGTAGTAGCCGGTTTGGCGCTTCAGCGGGAACCACGGGGCCAGGAGCAGCGCGAGCGTGCGGAAGGGGTGCAGCCAGACGAGGCCGGCGCTGGGGCAGGCGTTGCTGGACGGCGGGGTTTGCAAAACGGATTGAGTGGACTCGGGGACTGTGCGCTCACCCAAAGGCCCGAGACGCGGAGCGGAGGGCAATTAATTTCTGGATGCCGCGCGCGGTGAGCCAGGCGACGAGGAAGGCCGCGACGAGGCGGAGCAAGGCCATTTTAAATTTTCGTTGTCGTGGGCGCAGGCACGTCGGATGACGACGGCAATGTTGTTCGCGTCCGCTCCGATGCCGTCGGCGGGTATATCTGCTCCGGATAAGCCTGTGGAGCTACAGCTTGCACGATACGTGAGCCGACCCTGGAGAGAACGATAGTGGTGGTGGTTAGAAGCAAAAAGTTGAACGTGATATCATGATTGAACCATAGTTCTAAGCAACACTTAGATTTGTTTGGCTGCACCGTCGATCCAACACGAACTTCGCAGCGGTCCCTCCCGCCTTCATCATGATGGTGCTACCCTCGAAAAAAAAACCCAAGAAATCCAACAGGGTTCAAACACTATGCCTGCTAGTAATACAGCTATGCTATCGCTCCATGTAATACTCGGATTCCCTCTTCACGTAAGTTAAAGGTAGCCCCCGTCCATCCTCGACAAACGTCACGTGTAATCTCCTTATCCGGCGGAACAGAGAAAAAGATTTTCTATTGAAATAACCAGGGATATTAGAGCAAATTCCTTCGACCAGATTACGAGAATACATACAAGACATCCACCTAATTAAATCTGGGTCTCCTCGGTGCTCGTCTGTTGAGGAGTTACAGCTTTAAGCAAGGCACATTAATTCCCATCACACTCGATCAATTAATGATCTGAAACGACGCTGCTGCCCAAATCGATAACTCCTCAACCCATAAGGATCGGACGGGGCCAAATATTATTTCATGGGTCCTTCACATCTATTTCTACAATCTGGTCGAAGGGATTTACGCTCCGTGGCTTAATGGCTCCAATACCAATTCTTTTTGTCCGCTTCGCTAGATAAGGGTATTTCACGTGACGTTTGTCGAGGATGGACGGGGGCTACCTTACTAGATCCGGTTCGCGGTTCAAAATTTCCCGTTCGTGATATCGATGGGCCCACGTACGCCGACGTTCAACGATAATCCGCAGCAAGATAGATACATCATATCTGAAGCCATAGATGATGAGCGGTCGACGTGTAAAATTCGTCAACGAAAACTGCGCCGAGTACAATAGATATGAGACCATGATCGTTGCTCCACCCCTCCACCCTCCCCTTTCAATTTCCCCCACCACCGCGCCCGCGTCGCGGCCAGGCTAATTCTGCGTGCATTGTATGCAGTTCTGGTAGTTACCGGTAACGATTCCCGCGGCGGTGACCAAACTCAATTCATCCCGACACGGCCCCGAAACGAGCACCTACTACCCTTCTGACTGCACTCGCTCGCCATGGACGAGATAATCCCCGGCCTGTGGGTGGGCGACCTCCCTAGCGCCACGGACACCGCGACGCTCAAGGCGAACAAGATTTTCAGCATTCTGTCTGCGATGCGCGGCCGGGTCACCATCAACGAGGTGCGGAGCTTGCGACGGCCTTTCTCTGTGGGCGGGGGGCGCTGACGGCGCTGCAGACCTTCATCCGGCACCAGATCCTCCTGGACGACACGGCGGAAGCCGACATCCTGGTGCACTTCATGCCCGCGATCACCTTCATCCAAGCGGAGCTCGACAAGGGGCGCGGTGTGCTTGTGCATTGCCAGGCGGGCATGAGTGCGTTGCGCGCTCTCTCCGCGGTGTATTCCGGCTGACGCGGCCTAGGCAGGAGCGTCACCATCGTCGCCGCGTACCTCATGTACACGCAGAACATTGATCCCGCCGCGGCGCTCGACATCATAAGAAAGGCCCGTCCGAACGTCGAGTACGTTACTTACGTCTTTTTCGCTACCCATCGTTCTTACCACGCGCAGGCCGAACCCGGGCTTTTTGCTGCAGCTCGAGATATTCCACAACGCGGCGTTCAAGATCTCCCGCCGGGACAAGACGACGCGCATGTTTTACATGGAGAGGGCGGTGGAGGAGGTTATGAGTGCGTGCCCCCGCGCCTGTTCGCTGGAAATGCTCATTCGCGACCCTCAGATGGCGACGGGAGTCTCCCGGAGACGAACATGTTCGCCAAGTTCCCGCGCACGCCGAGTGACTCTGCCCCTGCGACGCCCGGGGGCGGCCCGCGACGGCGCATCCGGTGCAAGATGTGCAGGTGAGCCGCGTGCCAATCGCCTAGTCGCTCCCACTCACTTGTACCAGACAAGAACTCGCCACGCGCGAGCACATGCTCGACCACGGGCAGCTCGGCGCGCCCACGCCCGCCGGCGCGACGCCCGTCGCCTCGCGCCACCCCTCGATGAGCATGGCCACGCGCCCGCGCCTCGGCTCCAGCTCCGGCTCCGGCTCGTCCTTGCGCCCCCGGCGGCCCTCGGGCCTCGCCGACTCGTCGCTCTCGATGTCCGCGCTCGACACGGACGATGCCCCCGCGGACGGCGGCGACGACGGCGACTCCGCCGGCCTCGGCCCCCGCCGCGCGTCGTCCGACCCCGCGCGCCGCCCGCGCCTGCGCCCGCTCATCAGCGGCGTCGCGGACCTCACCATGTCCGCGCTCTCCATGTCCGCGCTCGAGACGGACGACGACGACGCGGAGTCTCCCCAACAGCAGCAGCAGCAGCCCGCGCTGCCGCCGAGCCACGCGAGCGCGTTCGCGGCCGCGACGCGCCTGGGGCGGCGCCTCTCCGACGCCGTGCTCGCGTCGCCCGCGGACACGTCGCCGTCTGCGCCGGAGGACGCCGCGACGCACTTTTCGAGCGCGGACGACCTCGCGGCGCACCTCTTGGAGCACCCGAAGCTCGCGGCGCTCCGCGAGCGCCCGGTCATGTCGCCGCTCACGCCGCTGCAGAGCCCGGCGGCAGCCAGCCCACCGATCCTCGTCAACCCCAAGTGCTCTGGCTACTTCGTCGAGCCGGTGCGTCTCCCTTCTCTCCTTCCTCACTTCTTCACTTCTCCTTTCTCCCCGTACGCCTCGCACGCTGACTTTTTTTTTTTGGCGGTGAACAGATGAAATGGATGGAGCCGTTCCTCGAGTCGGGGCAGATCGCGGGCAAGATCGCGTGCCCGAACAAGAAGTGCAACGCCAAGCTCGGCAACTACGACTGGGCGGGCATGTGCTGCGGCTGCAAGGAGTGGGTCACCCCGGTGCGTTTGCTTCTCCTTCTCCGTTCTCTTTTTTCCCTCCTTTCTTCCTCCTTCTTTTTTCTTTCCTCCTCCCTCCTCCCCCTCCTTCGTCTTCAAATCCGTGCATGCTGACGCCCAACACAGGGCTTCTGCATAAACCGCTCCAAGGTCGACGAGGTCGTGTGATCCAGATTTCAGATATCGACCTGCTCCAGGCGGGCGACGGTCTAAGCCATATATCTATCTATCATTTATAGTAGCTGCATTATTGTTTCATGTCGACACACGCTGGGCACATTGTTATACTCACTACTGCATCCACATCCATAGGGCCATAGTCAAAGCTATCCCATAGATAAATCTCGATATCGAGACACATAAATCTCGGAGCAGCACGCTGCAGGATCGAATGAATTCCTTCCAAAAGGAACGCTGGATTCGCGAATCATATGGGCAAGACTTACTATAAGCTGCACTAGCTGTATTTACACGTCCAAGACCTTCCTTCCACCCCATTGCCCACGTCCTCCGCATCCGTCCCTCCTCCCTTTCCACCGCTCGAGGTGTCAATCCCGTTGACAACACGCAATAATTTACCAATTAAATAACGTGTCCGGTTTCATCATCCATGCGTTTGTGCGTCCTTCAAGGTTCATGGTTCATGGTTCATAGTGCATACGGTCCATACGGTTCACGGCGTGGTTCATTGCGTCGGTTTACCCACTGCACAATCCCGTTAATCTAATCAGCCTTCGGCATCACAAAACGAAAGGAAAATTCAAAAGGATCGAAACGAAAGGAAAGTGAAAGAAGGAATTGGAAAGGAAGCGAAACGAGACACGTACGAGGCTTCCGCGGCGCGGAGCCGCCTACGCTCCTCAGTGGGGTGGTTTTCGTTCTTGTGCCCATGCGCTTGGGCGTGTCCCCGCTCGGCGTGCTTGTACTCGGCGTGCTCGGGGTGGCGCTCGTGCTCGAGCCCACGCTGCCCGCGCTCGTATCCTTGCTCGGCGTGCTACGCCCGCGCCCAGGCGGAGGTAAGATCCGCGTGGGCGGCCTCGTCCAAGTCGTACTCGTGCCGCTCCCAGCGCGAGTGGTGCGCTCCGAGTCGGGCGCCGCGAGGCGCGGCGTCTTCGCGCTGCGCTCGGACGGCAGGGGCGAGGGCGCGCTGCGCTTGCCAAGCGGGAATGTTATTTCTGTGTCTAGACATGGCGATCAGCGTCAGATGCCCGGATACGGGGGAAGAGAAGGGAGAGAGACGCACCGCCCTCGGGAGCGAGGAGCGACCTGGGCTTTGGCGTGGATGGCGCCGGCGTGGGCTTCGGTGTGGACTTTGGTGTGGACTTGGCCGATGTCGAAGCGCTCGACTGCGAGAACGGGGTGGGGCGTTTAGGTATGGACACGAACATGGAGGGAGAATCTGGGGCTCGTCAGCACGCAGGTAAATGAAGGAGGGGGGACGCATGTACCTCCAGCCGGGTGTTTCGACGTCGACGCCGAGGCGGGGCGTTTGGGGGCAGAGGTGGGCGCGGGCGAGGAGGAGGCTGCTGACGCGTCAGCTGCGGGCTGCGGGCGGGGATACGAGCACATACCGCTGGAAGCGGACCTGGTCGACGCAAGTGCAGGGCGCTTGGGCGCAGGCGCGAACGTGGAGGGAGAATCTGGGTCTCGTCAAATACGCAGCTGAAGAATTGCAGAGGAGACCTACCTTCAGCAGGCCGCTTCGCCGAAGCCTGCCTCAGGGTGTATGTGCTCTTCGAGGTGGAGGCGGATGCGGGGGAGTCTACTGTTGAGCGGCGCGTGAGTACACAGTTGTTTCATTAAGCACGAAACACACCTTCAGCCGGGCGTTTCGCCGTTGGCGTCGAGGCGTCGGGGCATTTGGACGCAGATGCGGACGCGGATGGAGAATCTAGGCCGCATCAGCGTACAGGCATTGAATTGAAGGGGACGCCGTACCTTTCGCTGTCGGCGTCGAGCCATTTATCTGCGTTGGGCGTTTACCCGAAGCCGAAGCCGCAGATGCAGACCCGCCCACAGACGCAGACGCAGACGCAGGCGGTGGGGAGTCGACGAATACGCGCACGTCATAGCGCGTCCTCTGAGCTTCTTCCTCAGGGCGTTTCGCCGGGGTCGTGCCAGACCCAGATCCAGACGCCGAATTCGAATTCGCACCCGCTGTCCCGCTCGTCGAGTTCGGCGTCGGCCACGATGCCTTGAGGAGCACCACGCCGTTCCCTGTTGCGCTCGGAGGCTTACTCCCGCTCGCAGGCTTGCTCCCACTCGCAGGCATACTCCCCGAGGCGCGGCGCCCCATCCCATTCGGGCTTCCGCGCATCTCGAACCCAGGTATGCCCGGCGTGCGCTCGGTGGGGGAGCTTGCGGACGCGTTGCCGTTGCCGTTGCCGTTGGAATTGAGGGTTGGATTGGGCGTGCTGAACGAGCGCATCGGCGCCGCGTTCGTGCTCGCGGGCACGCGCGGGCCGCCGACGCTCGGCGGGGGGCCCTGCGAGGGCGGTTTCTCGGGTATGGACGGCGGTTTGTCGGGTATCGAGCGCGGAGGACGGGCTGGACAGCCGCATATCCGTGAGTGGGCAAGTAAGACAAGAGGCAGGGCAGAGACGTACTCTTGATGAACATCCCCGCCGGCGTCGGCGTCGGAACCTTCGGGCTCTGCGCCTGTTTGCGCCGCGCCTCCTCGGCAGTGGCCTTGCGCCGCGCGCCCTCGGCCTCCAACCTGCGCTTCGCCTCCTCCGCCTCGCCCTTCAGCGCACGCAGCGCCGCCTCGAGCTCGCCGTGCGTGCGCTCCGCCGCCTCGATCCGGAGGTGCAGCGCGATGTACTTGTCGAGCGCCGCCCTGTGCTCCGTCTCGAGCCGCTCGCGCGCCGCCGCGAGCCGATCGCGCTCTGCCGCGGTCGCGGCGTCGCGCTGGCGCGCCTCGAGGTCCTGCACCTGGAACCGCGCGAGGAGCGCGGCCGACGCCCGGTGCTCCGCCTCGGCTGTGCGCAACTCCTGCCGGAGACGGGGGAAGTCCGTGCCCGTGCCCTGCAGCTGCGAGGCCGCCCCATTCTCCGGCTCGCGCCTCGCCTCCTCGACCTCGGCAGCATGCCTCCGTTTCGCCTCCTCCACCTCGCCCTTCAGTGCAATGTACTCGTTCCGGAGCACGTTGAAGCTCACGATCAGCGTCTTGAGCTCCGCATCGAACCTATCGCGCGCCGCCTCGGCCTGTTGTAGCTGGTTCAGGAGGAGGGGGCGGTCCGGGGATTGGGACTGGAGCTGCGATATGTCTGCCCGGAGGCGCGAGATGACCACGGCGGCCACCCTCTTCTCCGACTCGAGCTTGTCGCACGCCGCCTCGGCGTCTTGCAGGCGCGTTTGGATGTCGGGCGCCTGGGACTGGAGCTGCGATATGTCCGCCCGGAGGCGCGACATCACCACGGCG
Source organism: Mycena latifolia (assembly GCA_029289555.1). NCBI lineage: Eukaryota > Fungi > Basidiomycota > Agaricomycetes > Agaricales > Mycenaceae > Mycena > Mycena latifolia. The sequence continues at coordinate 10,193 of JARJLE010000698.1, forward strand.
GCCACCCTCTTCTCCGCCTCGAGCTTATCGCACGCCGCCTCGGCGTCTTGCAGGCGCTTTTTGAGGGAGGGGATGTCCGTGCCCTGGAGCTGCTGCACGAGCGCGGCGTTGCGCGCGGCTTGCGTCTTCGAGCGGGTACACTCGCTCTCCCACTGCGCGGCCTTTTCCGCCTGCGCCGCGAGTTGTCCGAGCACTTCCACCTGCTCTGCGGTCTTCGCCTGTGCGTCGCGGAGCAAGCCCTGCGCCTCCTCGCACGCGGCGTCCACGGCGAGGGCGCGCGCCTTCTCCGCGTCGAGGGCCGCATGCACGTCGCGGAGCAGGGTTTCCGCGGTGAGGCACTTGGCCTTCCATTCGTCGGCGGTAGTTTGGAGTGTTTGCACCTGCTCTGTCGTGTTCTTCACGCCCTCTGCCAGCTTCGCCTGCGCGTCGCGGAGCGCGTTTTGTGCTGAGATGCGCTCGGTTTCCGCGACGAGGGCGCGCGTCTTCCATGCCTCGGCCGCTGCTTTGTCGTCTGTGTTCCGCGCCTTCCACGCCCCGAGGTCCGCCAGGAGTGTTTGCAGCTTCTCGTCGTTACCGGCCGCGGCCGCCTCGAGGTCTGCGCACTGGACCTTCGACGCCTCGAAGTTTGTTTGGAGTGTCTGCAGCTTCTCGTTGTTACTGGCCGCCGCCGCCTCGAGGTCTGCGCACTTGGCCTTCGACGCCTCGAAGTTTGTTTGGAGTGTCTGCAGCTTCTCGTTGTTACTGGCCGCCGCCGCCTCGAGGTCTTTGCACTTGGCCTTCCACGTTCCGAGCTCCGCCATCTTCTTGGTATACACGGCCGTCACGGCCTGCACGCGAGCCAGCGCGCCCTCGCTTGTTTCGAGAGTGCTCTTCAGCGCATCGCGCTCGCCCTCCACCACGGCCACGCGCGCCTTGCAGCTGTCCGCCTCGGCGTGCGCGGAGTGGACGCGCAGGGTGAGCGCCTGCGCCTCGGTGTGCGCCGCCGCGAGGTCGTCCATCGCGCGCGCCTCCGCGGCCTTGTATGCGCTGCGCTCCGTCTCCCACGCGGCGCTCCGCTGGTCCCACTCGGCGCTCCGCTGCACGAACTCGGCGGCCTGCTGCGGGAACTCGGCGACGAGCTGCTGGAGCTGGTCGCGCTCCGCCACAAGTTCCGTGTGCGCGTCGAGGCGCGCAGAGCAGTCCGCGAGGCACTGCACGAGCACGTCGACGATGGAGGCGGGCGAGATGGGGGTGTACTTGCTTGGGTCCTTCAGGTTCGCGACGCGGAGGACCTGCGCATCGATCTGTGCCAATGTGGCGGCGCGCACGCCAGTGTAGCGCAGGCTGGGTAGGGTGATGTTCTTGGTGTTGCTGGGGTCGGGGGAGGGCGCGACGAGGCCGAGGCCGGCGCGCTGGAGGACGAGGGTGAGTGTGTCGATCGCGGACTGGTACGGCGCGACTGCGTGGGCGATTTCTGACTCTATCAGCGCGCAGAGCTCGTCGGCAGACTTGTAGATTGCGCCAGAGCGCGTCGTGGGACCCCCGGGGGGGACTATGACTGCTACTGGTACGAGCGTTGGCGTGGGGTCGGCCATTTCAATTCTTTCTCTACTTAGGGCGGGAGGAGGGTGTAGGCGTGCGGCATAGAGGGAGGAGGGAAGAGAGAATGATGAAAGAGATATGTGTTTGGGCGGTAAATAAACAAATGAAATTTACATACGCGCGATGACTCTGCTTTCTACCACGACGACCAACGCGCTGGGGCGACTTCAAAGCATTCTGTGCACCTTCCTTGCAAGCCTGCGAATATAAAATCCTTTGTACTCCAAGCTTCAAGCTTCAAGGTTCGGGCCTGATTCCGGTCGTGATAGTACCCCACCGCCCGCTTCCGCTGTCTGTGCTCTTATCGACGAGCTGTGCTTGATTTCTATGCAGATAAAGCGTGTCTGGAAGTGGGAGATGGGAGATGGGAGATGGGAGATGGGAGATGGGGACGATTGGGCACAAGACTGGAAGACCGCACGGCCGCAACCGCAGCATAAAGAAGGCTCTAAATGGCGAAGCTGATTCGTGGAATTTCTCTTGGGTACGTGTATGGCGGCACGCGAGACCTTCCTATGTGGGTGACCCGCGAACGTCTACCCAACGCGCAAGCCAAAGGAGGAGTTGGATTTGATTTAGACAAGTAAGTAGCGTGCGGCCCATTCTTGGTATTCACGCATCCTTAGTACTCACGGGGGAGCCCTACAGCTTGGTCGTGTACGCCAGCCAGTTGTTGAGCATCCATGGCGCGCACGAGTCCTGTGCGAACAGTTCACGGCTCTGCGCGAACGACTCCAAGCCTAGTCGGCGCCCGACGGAGTCGGATCTGATACAAGCAGCCGCAATCGTGCTCGCCCTTTGGTATTCGCTGTGAGGGGCTTCGACGTCCGTTCAGTACGTCAGTCGTCGGGCGTGCCGCGGCCAGCTGGCAGGAGCCATTATATCTTCTGTCCTCATCTCTCTACAAATTTGTGGAGTACATATAATACCCTCTCTCCAGGCTCCTCCTCCTTTGTTAATGACATGATTATTTCGAGTTGTTCCTAGGTAAAATGGTGAGATTGATTCGGACCAGGGTTTTTTTTCTTTCGCATCAGTCTTGGATCAATGGATGAATTATCCTTCCATTTCAAATCAGCTGCATTGTCGAACGAGCCGAGGGCGGTATTATCCAGCAGACCAAGCCGTTCATATACCGAACCGAGACAAAACCTGCGAGCTCCTGCAAAAAAATCGCCTCCCCCGCTGAAAAACACCGAAAAAACGCGTTCCTGCCTGCACCAGCAGGGAACAAGGGGTAGCAAGGTGACCGTGTACAAGTGTGCTTACCTAAGCAAGGGTGTAACTTTTTCTTTAGGTCGCTACCTTGATCCCGCCCTCTGGCCTGCTCGTCCGCAGGTACGCCCCTGCCCTCGCTTCTTCTCTTATCACCACTGACTCTGTGCGCCCCAGCGTCGTAGATCCTGGGTTCGCTTTAGGGATACCTGCAGATAATCGCGATGGAATCAGAGTACCAGATGCCACCAGAGCCCGAGTACGGGGCGCAGGAAGGGGGCCCGCAGCCGCACCCGATCCTGCACGAGCCTTTGCTGTACATCTCGAACCTGCCGCCGTACGTGTCGGACGAGAACATCGCGCTCGCGTTCGTCTCGTGCGGCCCGTTCCGCCTCAAGATCCCAAGAGATGGGAGCAACAACCCGCTGTCGGGCACCATCGAGTTCAAGTTTCTTGACAAAGGTGCGGGGGGCCTTTCTACTGGAAGTATTGCAGGCGGCTCATGTATTGGGGGACAGCCGAAAAGGCGCTCGCGACGCTCCAATCGCGGCCTCTGCCAGGCCTGCATCCGCCCGTGCCGCTCGTGCTCTCGCCCTACCCGCCCACCTCGCCCCGACACCGCTCCCCCCGCCCTCCGCCGCCCCGCGGCTCGTCAAGCATCTCCCGCCCGCATACACCGACGCAGCGCTCTACGACCTCTTCCGCCCCTTCGGCGCCCTCGCCGCCGCGCGCACCCCCACGCACTTCGGCCCCGACACGGGCATGGTCGAGTTCTGGGACGAGGCCGACGCGCGCGCGGCGGAGGAGGCGATGCACTGCGCCGACGTGCAGGGCCACAACATCGCCGTGCAGGTCTACCAGCCGCGCCGCACCGCGAGCGGCGGCGGGCCCACCACCGCGCTCGGCGAGTTCAGCGCCGCCGCTCCGCCGTTTGTGCCCAGCGGCTCGATGTATGGGTATGCCCCACAGGCGCCTGCTCAAGTGTGTTTGCGTCCTTTTTATTTTTGGGTGGCGTGCTGATTTAATTGCATTGCTCGCAGTACTCGCCTCCGCGCGGGAGCCCGTACCGCTCGCCGGTGCAGATGCAGCCCGCGCCGTTTGTGCACGGGCCCGGGCAGCAGGTCCAGCTCGCGCCCATCACCGGCCCCGGCTCCAGCTCCCACAGTGGCCTCATCGACCCCTGCAATTTGTTCTGCAAGGTGGGTCCTTTCTTCCACCGAACCGAGCTGAACTGACTGTGTTTGTAGAATTTAGACCCGGACATCGACTCGAATGGGCTGTTCACGCACTTCCGGCAGGTGCGCTTCGTTTTCCTTCGTTCCAAATTTTTGTATTGATTTACTTTACCCTCGCCGCAGTTCGGGCAGATCGTCAGCGCGCGCGTGATGCGGAACGAAAGCGGGGAGAGCCGCGGATTCGGGTTCGTGTCGTACCAGACGCCCGATCAAGGTGCACCCCGCCGTTCTACACTCAATGACAACACAAACTGACACGGATCTCGACTCGCAGCCTCGGCCGCGCTGCATGCGATGAACGGCGTGTTGCTAGGGACGAAGCAGGTCGTGGTGCGGCTGCATGAGCCGAAGCAGCTGCGGCAGGAGAAGCTCGCGCAGCGCTTCGGCGGGCACAACGGCCACCCGCGCAACTCGAGCGGCGCGACGAGCCCGACGGCGAGCGAGGGCGGGGAGAGCATGGCGGGGTGGAGCCCGCGCCATCACAGCGCGACCCTGGGCTCGCCCGTGCAGGGCCACTACGAACGCCCGGAGAGAGGGCGGCGGGGGAGCGGGAGCTACTATAATGTGGGTCCTCGAGCTCTAGCGCGTTTTACGGTTCATTCATGGTGTTTTAAAGGCCGCGCTGTCCGGGACACTGAACCTCCCGATGCGGTACGACGACCTGTACGCGCTGTCGCCGGTCGTGCGGCAGGAGGTGCTCACGGGCGAGCTGAGCCGGCGCGTCAAGGCGATGGGCCTTGCGCCCGCGGACGACGTCGACGCGGTCGTCGAGGCGCTCGTCACCATCTCGCTCACGGACGTCGTGCAGTGCATCGAGGACCCCGCGCGGCTCTCGGAGCAAGTCAACACCATCCGCCACGCGCTGCGCCCGTCCAAGCCGTCGCCCGGGCCGAGCAAGTCACCCTCGCCGTCCGCGTCGCAGGACTCGCGCCTCCTCGACCCGAACGCGCTCAACGCGACCGCGAGTGCGCCGGAGCACCCGAGCACCCCGATCTCGATCAGCGCGTCGCTCTCGACGCCCCCGCGGACGAGCTCGCCGTCGGGCAGCGTCCCGCCCACCTCGGAGCGCGAGCGCATCTTCGCGGCCGTTGGTAAACTCGAGAGCACAAGGCAGGCGGAGCTCACGGAGCTGCTCATGAGCCTGCCGAAGCGCGACCGCGCGATGTGCCTCTTTAACGTCGAGATCCTGCGCGCGAAGCTCGTGGACGCCAAGGCGGTGCTGGACAGCGAGGACGACGAGGAGGCGGGCGCCCCCGCCGCGGAGGAGGAGAAGCAGCCGGTGCCGGTGACGCCGCAGCCGAAGAAGATCGCGGTGCCGACGGTGAAGGCGAGCGCGGGGTCGCCGCAGACGCCGGACCTGTCATCGCGCGGGCCGAGTGCGACGGCGTCGCCTGCGCCCGCGACGCCCGGGAACGGCAACGGCGCCGGGGGGCACACGATCGCGAGCCTTGCTAGATTGCCCGCGGCGGAGATCATCCGGCTCGCGAACAGCGCGAGCGCGACGGGCCTGCCGCTGCCCAAGGCGGACCCGCTCGTCGTGCAGGCGACAGACGCGTTCATTGATGGGCTGTTAGACAAACCGCCGCAGGTGCAGAAGCAGCAGTTGGGGGATAAGCTGTAAGTTTCTTCGTTTGCTTGTAGAACTGATAGTAATGCTGCGACGCTAGATTCAAAACCGTCAAATCATTTGGGATCAAAGCTGCTGTGCGTCCTTCTTTCTTCGTGTTGCGTACTCTCGTGTGCTGACTCTGCGGCCAGCCCAAGGTGACAATCGCGCTGCTCGACCAGGAGGACCTGCGCGCGCTCGCGCACCTGATGAACAGCTACCCGTCCGTGCTCAAGGACAAGGCGCAGGCGATCGTGCCCACCAAGTAAACCACTTCAAATCACACCACACCACCAATCACGCAAGTGCCCGCAAGGGGCGCGATGCGATGCGTGCACACGCCGGCCGAAAAACGAACGACACTCACGACTCTCATCTCTCATTTCTCCTCTCGCCCTCTCGCCCTCTCTTTGTCTCGGTTTCATTACCATCAGTTTCCTTCCTCTTTCATATCCATCCCATCCCATCCCATCCCGACTGGATCCACGCATGAATCGAAGATGGGCCAGCCAGTACTCGTCCTGCCTACATACATTACATCGCCCCCCGCTGCCGTTGTTTCTTATCTCCATCGCCGTCTCTATCACCATCGAGTCCGTCTCCATCCCATCGAGCCCACTATCTGCCTCTCCGTCTCCACCTACCCTACCGCCGTCGAATACGTACGTACGCTCGTCCATCCAACTGTTACTGTTGTGCTTTCTCATTGCTGCGTGTTCACACGATCGATACATACTGCCTCAGCATCACGACCTCTCACGACCCACTCTTCCTTTTTTCCTTTTCTTTTTTTTAACACCGCTAGCTACAATTACAGTTATTCCTACGGGTTCGATTTATATTATTCGGTAGGATGGATGGATGGATGGAGATATAATCTTTTTTTTTCCTGCGTTGGTGTCGTAAGTCGCTGGGTGCCCTGTATTCCGAGCACGCCGCGAATCCCCTTGGGCACATGTGTCCCGTCATCCGAGGGCTCGGAGTCGAGTCCGTACGACACATACGAAGCCCCTCTACCGATTGCCCGCCCTCCGAGGCCGCGCACACGGGTGCCTGTCCGTTCCGAGGCACGCCGAGCTGAAACTTCGGTTAGCGGCAACTCTGCAGAAACAGGCCTCGGAACGGCGCGTTTCTGCATCCGGTGCCCCGGAACGACCTGATACAGGCTCCACAGGTCTCGCACAACCAGTGCATCAAACTGAATGGGTAATATGAATGCAAATCGAGTGGAGGACTTACCTGCGAAAGTCTCGTTTGATGGATGCTGAAAAAATCTCAAAGCCTAAATCGGCGGGAAGCGCGGCTGGACAGGGACCAAATAGGGACATTACTACGAGTGTGCTGCACGCCTTGAATAACGCAGAGTCCCACCGAGTCCGGCGAGAAAATCTTGCAAATCAACTAAAAACGTTGAGTTGAACAGGGTTGTGCCAGTGATCGGAGGAAAACTTATACTGCTGAGAACCAATGCCAAAATTGTTTCTTCGCTAGTTCATCGTGTATCTGAGTAAAATAACGTATATTACTGGCAACGAAACTACGTGTAGCGGTCCACATCTACCGTGCAATCACCTACCTACGCTTCCGGAACATAACCTCGGCAGTTGAGTTTGCGCCGCCGACTATGGAGACCCACTCGTCCTCAGGCAACACCCCGTCTTTGAGCTTAAAGTCGTAAGTCACGATGATGTGTGCCATGATAAGCTTTTGTTCATTGACAGCGAAAAATCGGCCAGGACTTTCGGGAAATAAATATGATCAGCGCAACTCGAACCACAATAGTGGAACATCTCGCGCACCATGCGTGGCGTCCGATTCCGAATATGAGGAAATCGGTGCTTGGTGTAACCATCTGGTGCTTGATGCCCTCACCCGCCCCATCCCTCATCCGCGCAAAACGGAAGGGGTCGAACACGCCGGCATTTTCGTAGTTCGCCTGAAATAACACGTACTCGATCCGAGCGACAAGACTGTTCGAGATGTACTGACCTGGTCATGGTGCTCCGCGAGGATAGGAACTCCAATAAGTGTGCCCGCGGGAACAGTGGTGCCGTCTGAAAAGGTGAAGTCCCTGACTACTTGGCGTAGCAACCCCACTAAACAGGCATCAAATGGTTGGAAAACTTGCACGTCTTTGAAGCCGTACCTGCACCCCCTGGGACGAATCTGGCACTTTCTTTCATGAAACTATCGAGCTTCACCATTTTGCCCATTACTGCTTTGGACCAGCCTTCTGATTTTACGATGCTCTCGATTTCCTCGCGCAGAGGCTCGACATATTCGAGATGGGCGGCGAGATTGTATAGCGCATGCAGAAATCCCTGAAAATGTTATCCTCAGTATCACAGACGCGGATACGCAGGCTTCGATTATTGCCTGTGTAGTTGTATGGATTGCACCAAGTTGACATCAAGTAAGGTGCGTGTTAGAGTGCGAACAGTGGGCCGAGAGGGATGGCCGCGCGCTTCGTCCAGCAGCCAACTGATGAAGTCATTCTGCCTCGGGGTAAATGCGTGCAGCTAGAAGATTTTTGGGACATACAGGACGATCTTCATTGGGCCAGTCCTGTCCGTATTTATCGTCCATCTCCAGGCGATGCTGAAGGATAGGTCCGACGTGTTTCATAGCACTGCGTGTAGCGGTCTCTAAATGCCCGAACAACCGTGCAGCAATACTGAAGGCAATTCGTTGAAAGATGCTTCATGCGAAGAATGAGCATCACTTACGGGCGGAGAACGGAGGGTACGGCATGAAGCAACATCCCATCTTTTGCGACATCTAGCGCAAACTGTGTAGTAAATTTAATGTATTCCGGATCACGGCCTGTAGCGAAATTTAGCTGTCAACAAGTGGGGTGAAAAAATGCGTACATTTCAGGCCGATAAAAACTCGGTTAGAAAACCCTCGAGACTACCGAAGGATCATCTAGTGTGTTGGACGTATGATAAAAGCGTTTAAAAGAATAGGGGGTGGATTCTGTACCTGCATCGCTGGTACAGATGTCCATTCTACAGCGGACATAAGGCCTTGGTATTTTGAGGGATAGCAAAAAAACATACCGTCCCTTTTCGCCGGAACTAGATCTTCGAACGCTGCGACAACTTCTTCGCGAAGATTGGGAAGCAAGCCCCAATATTACGAGTCAACGGCGTCCGGACAAAAGTAACTTGGTACCGGTCGTGATGTTGTTCGTAGCCCAGCGTGTGTTCCAGATGCAGCAACTATCGGACAATTTAGAAGATATGAACATCATCATCTCCCTTTTTTTTCATCAAAGTTTCCTTACCGGAATTAGTACCTTCGGCCAAGGAGATGGAATCGTCGGGAACATTTCGGAGGTCCTCGATCAAGGTCCGACCATTCAAAATGACTAGCCAGCGATTAGCAAAGCGACCTTGAACGCTTTCCCAGGGTACTGAGACCATAGTACTTCGAGAGCACGTAAATCTGAGAGTATTCAGCAACTTACCGTGAGAACCCTCTCTTGGGTTATAGCTCGCGCCGTCTTTGATGTAATTCCACGCTCCAAGTAAAAGCTGAATGGACCCCTTGGGATTCCGACACTCGGTAATGGAATCCAAGCTAGACTGCCAGACAACGGATTATTGACTGCAAAACAAGCTCAGGGCGTTGAAACACACACGGGGCTTGATGGACTTTCGAATGACTTGGAAGACAAGTAAAGAAACTGAGCAGCCCGAAGACGGTCGCAGGGGCCTAGCGTATAGGATTCCGCACTGACACTGGCAGTCATGAGGAGGCGCGGTATTGATGTTTGTTCCCGTTTGGGATGTTTGTTCGCAACGGGGAAAGGCCGCGGGAAAGGCCATCATCGTTCACGGTTTTGTGGTTTATGATTTTGATCAGTTCTTGGATGCACTGGAACATTCATTACTCCCTTCGCCTCACAAACTCTGTCAAGGACTCTACCGCGTCCGAGAAAAAGTTAGATGGTATCTAAATATAGTATAATCTGGATTCTGGATCGGAAGCCTGGGGATCATCACCAGGGCTCAAGCCGCGACGCGCTCTACGGAGGCGCGCTACGGGCGCGCGCTCGCCGAAGAGGAGCTACTGTCGCATATCTTCGTGCGCTCGTTCCGCTTCTGCAGTGTTTAGTTTGGTGTAGACTTTCCTTCTCGCTGGACATGGTTTGTTTTTATTCAACCATTTAGATACCCGGGGGATTGATCAATTATTGCTGCAGAAACGTCTGCGCACTCGCTCAGCTTTTCTGTCACGCTGC
>JARJLE010000699.1:0-20050 GCA_029289555.1 Mycena latifolia
CGTCCAAAGGCGCCACTTTTTTTGATGTCCATACCGGATGCCGCATCCTCCAACGACCAAGACGGGCAGGTGGAGCCTCTGGACTCAGTGAATGATCCCGAGATGCCAACGTGGATAACAACGTCATACCCAATGACGATGAAAATATCCACGCAGAAAAGGTGAGCCTCCATCGATCCTTCTACATGTTTCCTGACCTTCTAAACGTTGTGCCCTCCATTTCAGGACGAATCCTCAGCTAACGAACTCGAACCGACCACTCCGATTACGCCCGCGACCACGATGCCACTTCTCACTAACCTCGCCGACTTGACTCTCCACTCCCGTCTTCAATGATTGTGGGCACGCCCTTCTCCGATGCCACTCCACGCGCTTTGAATATCCCTTCCCGGATAAATCCTCGACCTCGAGCTCACCCGAATTATCGTCGAGTAACTCCCCGCCCCACAACTCACCCACGTTCTCCTCGCTCTCGCCATCGCCATCTTCTTCCGCACTCGTATCGACCTCACAGCCTCAGCTAGTCTTAAATACACCGCCGACACTGCAGCATTTTCCTGCGTCCTTTCCACCTCCCACAGATCTTCCAACTACTCCCCGACGCATCCTAAACTGCGTGCCGTCGATCCCCCTGTACCTCCCGCCCTGGTCAAGAGGAGACAGCGGTGGACTCTGGGGCTGGGATCGCTCTCACGCAAAATCAGTTTGCGAACAGGCAGCGCGCCGGCTCCGGTGAACCCCAGCGGACCGGATTCCGACGCAGGTCATCGGCGGACGATGAGTGATGAGCGGGCCAGTGGAAGCAAGGGCATCACTCGTAGTCCAGCTGGCGAGGATGGCCCGTCCGTAGTGAAGGGTGCGCCGGATGATTACACTTGAGCCGTCAAAACACTTTTCATATATACTGGGTTTTATGGGACATTTTTTCTTGGTTTTATGGTACTTTGCAGGCGTCCTACAATCACACACGCATTTATGACTCACTCCTCACTCCAGTCTACGTTCATACACGCACAACACGTAGCTAACTTCCTCATTAACATTGATTTTTTACCGTATCATTAATCAAACACCCAGTACTTGCAGTCTTTGCCCTACTTTACATATTCACGGTGCATTTGGCATTAAAATAAACGTTGCAGACAAAAAAAGCAAGATAAGCTTTTCGTGGTCCAGAACACGTCCGTCACACACACGTGCCAACGTCACATCACTCAGGAAATCCTTGCGAGATCCATGATTCAGATTTGAGAGCGCGGACAGACATAAGAGGAAGTAATTAATCCAAAGAGTGTTATTTACTTAGCCTTACTGGAAGAACTTGACGAGCACCTTGGCGAAAATGGTCATCCCTTTCTCCAGCTCCTCCTTTGGGCCACTGCTGAAGCTCGCGCGCAAGAAGACATCTTCCTCACCGAGCTTGGCGCGTTCCTCGTCGTCCTCGGAGGCGAACAATTCCCCGCGCCGGAAGATGACGCCCTCGTTGGCAAGCGTTGTCCACAGCTCAGTCGAAAGCTGATTCTTCGCTGCGGCGGGAGACGTGCGGTGGCTGAGGTGTTTGTATCGCGGGTGGTTGTGGAGATGAACTGCGGAGCGTTAGTAAATGTGTGGCCCAGGAAAATCACCTTGGAAAACGCACTGTTGAACCAGATGAACATACCCCCACTACGGGTTATTAGGCGAGTTACGTGGAATGAAAAATCAAGGAACGTACTCTGGGGGCACGAAGCTCATCAACGACGCGGTGCGGGTAAACTTCTCCGTCATCTGGCCGTCGGTGGGTACATACGCCGTCAAGGCCCGCGACCAGGTATTTTCGGGCTTGACATCCAGGGCCTTGTGTATGGCATCGATCGCCCAGTTTCCTAGCATGGCACGAATAAGGGTCGCAATAGTTAATCTAGAGGGATAAACGTACGACGCAATTCATACTGGGCGGTGAGACCCCTCAACCAGCGGGTGAAACCATCGGATTGGTACCTATTGAGGAGTTCGCCTATTATCTGGTACATGTATTAATTCAGGTGCGTTCCCACGTAAGAAAAAAGGACGCACTGCCTGCGAAAGACCTGAAGGGAAAGTCATGAAGGTTTGGTGCAGAATGGCAAGTTTCTCGATGAGGAGAGGGGAGCCTGTGTAATATCCAAGCCGGCCTGATCCCTAGTGAGCGAACATGCGACCAGTTGACAGTCCACTCCAAGCTAACCTCCGGGACCGACGGACTGGAGGAGATGAGTACCAAATCACCAAATCAGGGCATGAAACTAATATCCTCTTACCTTGGAAAATGTGTCCAGTCGAATGACCCGCCCCTCATAGTCGAACTGCAGGAAGCTGGGAACAAGACCATCCAGCCACTCCTCGTCTGTTTGCGTTTTAGTCACCCGGGTTGCACTACTGCTGTACGGCGCGCTGGCTTGTTGGTAAAAGTATGGATCATCCTGTTCAGATCAGTACAAGACAAAGCTGAAAGGCGTAAGGCAAACCTCAATAATGATCATGTCATAGCGAACCACAACGTCGTATATCTATTATCACGTTCAACGGCTGACACTGGCGGATCGAGAGCCCTTACATCTTTCTTGCGCTGAGCGCTAATGAGCTATTGACGGGTAAGCAGATGATCGCGCGTGAGTGTATTGTGACATACGAGACCCGTGGGATTTTGGATCCCACCCTGTGTGTAGATAACTCGCGGCCTTCTAGGTGTGAGCGAAAGAACGCCGTATTGATGTATTTGCCAACCGTTTGAAGCCTCTGGCTTCCTCATCCCAACCTGCGAGGGACGCGTTCGAGATCAACCGCTGAAAGGCCATCCATATCCGTCGCAACAGCAACAGGGAACATGCCCCTTCCGCGGCCTTGCATCAAGGCAGCATCTCCGAAAAACAAATTAGGGTTGGCAGAGGGGATCCATCGTTGAACGTACTGTATGCGTAGCGGTCTAGGACCCGATTTTAGTACGGAGAAACACCGATAGCGAGGTTATTTTTACCTGTGATAAAAGAATCACCCGGGTTGAGAAGGATAGTTAGGCAGGAACTCCATGCGCAAGAAGCCCCGAGGTCGATAAGCGTCTTCCAGTCATTGCTGGACGGAGTGTTAGATGAGATAATATGCTCATAGAAAGCGGGGGCACTAAGCAGGTTTGTGCACTCTTGCAACCCATTCGTGGATGATATTGTCGGCCACTGGAGAGATATTCAGCTCGAGTGCAAGGTTTAGACGCTAATTTAGAAACCTGGGAGCCCCGTTATTGGGCTGTATTGAAGGGCGGTCTTGAGCTCAAACTTGCTTTCATCGTCGGCTCGCAGCCGGCGGGGAATGACGAATTGACCCGTGGGGGCCTCAGTAGTCTTGCTACCCTTTCCGGTCAGGACGTTGGCGATCCAACCAAGGACGCCGGAACCATGGGGGAAGGCGTCAGTCGGCTTGAGCGAAAAGGCGGAAGGTTTAAGATATTCGACGGAGATGGATTCGATTGGGAAGTACTCCGTGCTGGATGAATATGAGAGGACACACAGAGGAGATGGATGCACGGTTTTACTCTGGAACACCGCCGTCCATGCTTATGACGCCTGGGGCTGTGGGGGTAGACTGGAACGGCGGGCGCGTGGGGAGCGATATCGCTACCTCGGAAAGGTGGCTGGACGAATTCAGACAGGGTTAATGAGAAAGAGCATATACGAACTGCGAGAGATCGACGGCGTTGCGGTTGTGTTTCTCGGACATGTTGAAGATTCGAAAAAAGTGGCGGGACTGGTAAAGTTACAAAGTCTGCCGACCATCATTTATTTGTATCAGAGTCGCAAGTTCGCAGCAGTCTCAGTAAGCAGGCTAGATAAGCGTGCGAGATAAGGAACCCGCAAAGGGAACCGTCCGAGGTGGCGTTCGACGCGTGATCGCGACGGAGCCAGGATTGGAAATCGGCCCGACCGGGCGACGACTTCAACGCCGCGACCGACGCTCAACCCCTCATCTCAGCCTCTATAACTCTCCACGGGATCTTCTCAAGCCCTTTTTCATCTCATCACCTTTGAACTTAGGGAGTCCCTATGGGCCATTTGATTACATTGGCAACGTGAGTTTCTCTTCCCCGAGCTAAGGTCTGTCTGAACTCCTGACAGATGGTACGCTGCACGCTCGTTAGTAGAAACCGGCTTACAGCGTGTGTAGCTCGTTGAATCAATGGGCTTTGGATTTCCAAGTGAATAATCAGTATCTTCGCAATGATTCCTTGTTGAATCTCCGTGAATAGGGCAATCTTGAGCGTATTTTGGCCAGTATTGCCATTGCTAAGGAACGCGGAGCAACGCTCAGAGTCGGACCCGAGCTTGAGATTCCGTACGTGAACCCATTCAACTTTGCGGGAAGTTGATGTCACCTTCGCAGTGGATACGGATGTCTCGACCACTTCCTGGAGGGTTCGCAACTCCACGAACCCTCCGTGCAGCCCTGGCTGATTTACTCACAGGCGACACTGTTCTGCATTCATGGGAGGTCCTGGCCAAGATCCTGACCTCCGAGGAGGCGCAAGGAATCGTGTGTGATATAGGCATGTAAGTACTCATCATTGCATTCTGTTCTTTGAATGAACCCGCCCAGGCCTGTGGTTCACAAGAACGTCATATACAACTGCCGTGTAATCATCCATGACCGGAAGATACTGCTCATCCGCCCCAAAATGTGGCTTGCTAACGACGGGAATTATCGAGAGCTGCGCTACTTTACCCCTTGGGCAAAGCATCGCCAATGGGAAGATCACTACCTTCCGAGAATCATCCAAGTTGTTACGGGACAAGTGCGCATGTACACAATCCCTGCCTCCGCGTCTTATTAACCGGATATTAGACCAAGGTTACCTTCGGGGATGCCGTGATCAGCACTCAGGATACATGCATCGGGATTGAATTATGCGAAGAACTATTTACGCCGGCAAGGTGTGCTTCATCCCAATTTCTGAAAATAACATTAATGACCGCGATAGCCCTCATATCCTGATGGGTCTCGATGGTGTTGAGATCTTTACCAACTCCAGCGGGAGTCATCACGAACTGCGCAAGCTATATACCCGTGTAGAACTCATCAAGGAAGCGACCTTAAAAGTAAAATCGCTGCCTCTCCCACTTTTCTTCTTGCTAAAAGGTTTATAGCTCGGCGGAGTTTACCTTTACGCCAACCAACAGGGATGCGATGGTGACCGTCTATACTACGATGGCTGCGCAATGATCGCAGTAAACGGCCGAATTGTAGCGCAGGGATCTCAATTTTCTCTCAACGATGTTGAAGTTGTCTCTGCCACCATCGATATAGAGGATGTGCGGGCACACCGCGCCAAGAGTAGCAGAAGTATGCAAGCGGCTGCTGCGGAACGCTACCATCGAGTGGAAGTCCCATTCGCCCTGACGTCGGGCAAGTTCGATATTGTAAGGGAAGAGGATATGTCTGGCCTGTTATCTGGGTCCAGGCACTTTGAAATTAAGTATCACCAGCCTGAGGAAGAAATAGCGTAAGTGCCCTTCTTTCTGTTATATCAAGGCACTGATCGTTTCTGGATCAGTCTCGGTCCAGCCTGTTGGCTCTGGGATTACCTTAGGCGATCTCGTACGCAGGGCTATTTTGTACCCTTAAGTGGCGGCATCGATAGTTGCGCCACTGCTGTTATTGTGTTCTCCATGTCCCGGCTTGTAGCGGAAGCAGCTCGGAGAGGCGGTGCGTGTTCATTGTTACATCCAATCCATGTTAACTTACTTGCCGTCAACAGATAAGCAGGTCATCGCAGACGCCCGACGAATTTCGGGTGAACCGGAGGACTCAGATTACATCCCGTCAGACCCGCGTGAATTTACCAACCGGATATTCCACACCTGTTACATGGGCACGGAAAACTCCAGTGCAGAAACTCGCCAGCGCGCGAAACAATTATCGGAAGCTATTGGAAGGTGAGTCGACCTCAGTTTCCAGTCCTAACATACTTAAGCCGCGATATGCCATTAGCTACCATGTCGACCTGAACATGGATTCCATTGTTACTGCTGTCCGCCATTTGTTCGGGCTCGTTACCGGGGCTCGACCTCAGTTCCGCGCCCACGGAGGGTCCGCAGCCGAAAATCTAGCCCTTCAAAATATCCAGGCAACGACTCTCTCCTCTCAAACTTCATTTTGACCCTGATGTCCTTCCAGGCTAGACTCCGGATGGTATTGGCCTATTTGTTTGCGCAACTCCTTCCTTGGGTTCGAGGGAAAGTGGGTGGCTTGCTCGTCCTCGGCAGCGCGAACGTTGACGAAAGGCGAGCATTCCGTCGCTGCATTTCTTGCAGTGAATTAACTTAATGACCGACAGTCTTCGGGGATATCTAACGAAATATGACTGTTCTTCCGGCAAGCTATCAAACATCTGTATTTATTCAGCTAACCTATTTCATCAGCGGATATAAATCCTATTGGTGGGATCAGCAAGACCGATTTGAAGAAATTTATCGCATATGCGGAGGGTTCTTTTGAGCTCCCGGTTCTCGCTAGGTAATATTTTCCTGCGCCATTGATCTCTCAGCTGATTCTTGGTGCAAAGCTTCTTGAACGCTGTACCAACTGCTGAGCTAGAACCCATTACGGACACATACGTGCAGGCTGACGAGGTCCGTCGAGAAGTTATTAAACGCAGCGCGGACCTTGACCGACTCCCCAGGCCGACATGGGAATGACTTATGACGAGTTGTCCGTGTTTGGGCGCCTTCGTAAGGTCGAGAAATGCGGCCCATACAGCACATTTACGAAGCTGGTCCACGAGTGGGGTTCATTCCTATCCCCACTCCAGGTATGCGCCTGGTCCGATGCATTTGTGAGGCAGCTAACCCGACGTAGATTGCCGAGAAAGTGAAACTGTTTTTCTTCGAGCATGCCCGAAACCGGCACAAGATGACCACACTAACACCTTCTTACCATGCAGTGAGTTGTATGCACAACAAAACTGAACCTATCTCAATATGTCATGCAGGAGTCCTACAGCCCGGATGACAATAGTGAGCATGTTCTGAGGACTTGGATCGTGAGTATGCTAAACTTAGCGCAGGATTCGACTTGCGGCCGTTCTTGTATCCTTCCCGTTTCCCGTGGCAGTTTAAGAAGATCGACGAGATCGCAGCTGTTTTACCGGATAGATCGTATAGTTCTGTAGTTCCGGAGAAAGCCAAGCAAGATTGAGGAGCGAAAGCAGAATATTGTATGTATCTGTTTAGTGTATGGGGGGGCATTATTGCTCTGGGCTGAAGTCTAGCCCAGCAACAAGGCGAGTCGCCCATATTTCCTGCGTGTTTAGATGTGATGTACACCCCGCCACCGCCTACGCCCCCTTCTCCCTACCTACTCCCCCCCTTCCTTCTTCCTTCCTTCTCATTTTTTACAGAATAAATAGTGGAGCGTGGTAAAGAGGTACAATGATTGGGTTGCAAAAATACAAAAAGTCCCGAATAAGTATGGGGGATGAGTAATGGTACAGAGCAAACGACAAGCAAACGACAAGGGGCCAAATCGCTATCGAAGGAATCGTGAGAAGGAATTTTGTATGGCGATTTTCTTCATGATAGTTGGCTCCGGTGCTGCGACGAAGAATAAGAGTAATAAGGGTGGAACATATTCGAGACTTACGGTCCGTTAAGCCTTCATCCTTGACCTTCTTCTTGATGCTATCCATTACTTCATTCACGGCGGAGCGATCTAAGTCGGCGCGCGCTTTCATCAGCCCCTCGACAAATGCGATATTAGGTCCATGAATTCTCGCGAACGCCCAGAAAGAAAGGAAGACAATGTCTTTCGACGCCTCCAGGAGAGCCAGGATCTTCTCAACGACGTCGAAGTACGCCTCGAGCTCCCTCGCAGGCTTGAGTGTGCTGAAGAACGAGAACACCACGCTGACGTCCTGTTTAATACGCTCCGTGGCAGCGGGCATCTTCAACTTTGGGGAGTTGGCGAGACCGTTGAGATAAATGACCAAGAACGCGTCGAGGAGGTCTTCGACAAGCAGCTCGAGAAGGGAGGGGTTCAGATACGTTTGGTAATCCGACATGTAGTCGCGCATCGTCTCCACGATTTGTCGCATGATTCCATCGTACCAAGCCGGCTGGAACAATGACTTTGTGGCAGGCTTCAGGTCATTGAAGATGATGTCGATGAGCGTTTGAGTGCACTTTTTGGCAACATCGAGATACCCATCGATGGCGTCGTTCAGACGCTCGTTGATGGTTACGCGATACTTTTCTGAAACAAGTGGCTCCAGTCGAGCCAAAAGCGCCTCGGCGTAATCGGCGGACTTGATCTGGTCATTGGCCAGGGCAATGACATACTCCACCAATCCACCCGCTACTTCCTCCGGCTTGTCTATTTGCTTCTTCAGTTCTGTCTCGATGACTTTCACCCATTGCTCCTGTATACTTCGCATGACGCGATTGGCTTCGCTCACAACACGAGCCAGAATTGCACCCTGCCCACTCTCGGTCGCGAGGTCGATTTGTTGGTTGACCATCTGAAATAGGATCGCTGCGCCACCCTGCGAGCCGTATAAACCATCGGAGTCGAGTTCTGGAGGGTCGCGTCGTGCTGTGAACTCCTCCACCTCTGTCTTCATCAAATTGGCAGACCACTCGTCCAACTTCTTGATGATCACCATCAGGTAATCCTCGATTAGGGATTGTTCTTTACCGTCGAGCAAAGGAGGTTCTAGGAGCTCTGAAGGCACACCCAGCTCCTTCATGTCCTTCTTGTACTCCTTGAGCCACTCAAACAGCGTAAGCAGCACGCTCGCTCCGGGCTCGGAAGCAACGAGCTTCTTGATAGTCGCGTTTAGTGCCTTGTGGTACTCGCGCACGTATAGAGAGTAAATCTCGTATTCGGGAGGGAAGCATGGTACGACGTCGCTTTCCATTCGGATGATGTCCTGGTACATCCAGCCAAGCGAACCAAAAAAGTTAGCAGGATCCTGCTCATCCCGTTTATAGGCCTCGTCGAATTTGAGTTTGATAGACTCGGTTATGGCTTTCGTGATTTTCGACCGGTAATGTTTAATGACTCGGGCATTCGCCTGCATCGATTTGAATTTTGAGGCAGCATCTAGTTTTGCCGCCTTCTTGACAAGTCGAATCGCTATTGCCTAGACAAACAATGAGAGACAATTCAAGAGAGCAATGCAAGACAAGAGTTGTACCTTCTCATCCTCCCTCCCTTCCACCTCCGCGATCTTTATTAGTTTGACCACGACGTCGGAGTGACCGGCTCGGACAAGGTCGAGGATGTTGCCCGCGAGGCCTACAACATACTGATCGAATGCCTCGATGACGTTGTTGAGGCGCTCAAAATATCGCGCCAAGGTGCTGCGAGAGTTTGCAGAAGCCTTCTTCGCCTGGTGCATCGTTTGATTCCGGAAAGCCTCTAATTGGTTTAGGAGGTAGTGGATGACGAGGAGGTTTGGCGCAGGTCCAATGATGTCTCTGCTATCGGTTTCGAGCATGTCTTCGAGGACATCCAGCTTGGAATTCATCTCCAGCAGATTGTTCACTGTTTCCTCGGTTTGCTCAAAATTCCGATGCACCATTGATACCTGAATGCTACCATGAACGCCAAACTCATGAAACGTAGACGCGACGCACCCGGCTGATTTGGTCGAAGGTGGTAACTACATTGGCGGGATCGGCACATTGTCTCTCAATTGCCGCCATTTCATCTTTAATGACCTGGACATTATTTCGGGTGCCAAGGAGCTTCCTTAGACCCTCCCGCGTTGCCTGCAACTGATCTTTGACGCCGCTCTTGAGTCGGGCGTCAATGGAGGCCTTTTCCTTCTCAAGCTTCTTGCGGAAAGTCGATATTTTGACCAGATCATCTGGGGACTGGAGATATTCGCCAATTGCCTGCGCGGCAGAGACGGGAGCGGCCATAAAAGACTCTCAAAGAGCAGTGGGATGTGGCGGGGATGCGAAGAAGAAGGGAATATATACAGCTTGTGGCGAAACACCACAGCCCTCCCAACGCCGGGCACGGCGGCGGTGCAGAAACGACCACGTGCCGGGCCGAGGGCTCTCTCCGTTATGCTGAACTCGACAAGACTTTACCATCGAGCTGCTGGTCGGTTACAAGCATCGTTAAGGCGCTCGGTGTCTACATCGCCTACAGAGGATTGGGATGTTGTAATCGTCGGGGGTGGACCTGCGGGGCTCGCCCTCGCTAGTGCTCTCGGTATCGTCGCTTTCACATTGTCTGCACACCAGCTTATACGTGTCGTAGGACAATCCCAGCTCGTCCGGGATTCTCTTCGCGTAGCTTTGGTCGAAGCCAGTGACTTGTCCAAAGTCCGCGATTGGGCTCCCGCCGCTGGTACATTTTCCAACCGCGCCAGTTCCCTCACCCACAAGTCTCAAACGTTTTTGAGAGGTTTTTCCTCTCGATATCTCCTGGACAATCCTAATTCTTTATATCCATCTAGATATTCGTGTTTGGGAACATGTCGACGAGGAACGGACGTGCCCCATCCAGGACATGCAGGTACCGCCGACTTGCTTCGTCGCGAATGCTTGTGCCCACCTCAAATAGGTCTGGGATGGAGTTTCAGATGCGCGTATTGAGTTCCCATCGTCTTTACTGGCTCTTGGTACACCTGGGCAAGGAATGGCGCGTATAACAGAAAACCTGAACCTTCAACGCGGTTTGCTGCGACATCTTAACAGCATTCCAGAGGTCTCCATCCTCGATAAAACGAAGGTCCAATCCATCGACCACGCAGAAGGGTCTGGCGGCTGGCCGTTGGTGTACCTCGATAATGGCAGAATTCTGCGTTCGAGACTACTGGTAAGTGAGAATGTATACAAGTCTCCAACATCTGACCCGGGACTTCACAGGTTGGAGCAGATGGTTTCAATTCGCCAGTGCGGGCTTTCGCGAAAATCTCCTCGTACGGATGGTCTTACGATACCCAAGCTATCGTTGCTACCATGGACCATCCTCCACGCGGAGCTTTCATGGGTCCCAGTACCACCGCTTATCAACGGTTTCTTCCCACCGGTCCCATCGCGTTCCTCCCCATCTCCCCTATAGCCTCATCGTTAGTCTGGTCAACGAAACCCCCGCTGGCTGCGGCTTTGATAGCTTCTGGGCCCTCTGTCCTGGGGAGCATGATAAATGCCGCATTCCGTCTTCCAGACGTATCGATGCGCTATCTAAACGGTCTCATTCTCGATGCTCACGCTTCAGGAGCCCCTGTGACCCCTCCTCAGATCCAAGCTGAGATTGCCTGGCGCGAGCGGTCGCATGGTATCGAGGAAACATCTGCCCATGCGTCCGCTTCCGTTGATACCAACAGGCAAGGCATTCCTCCCACAGATGCTGAGCTCTTGCCCCCACTCGTGACTTGCCTACAACCTGGGACTGTGGCATCCTTCCCTTTGCGATTCAACCACACGGACTCGTATCTAGGAGAGGGCCAATACAGTCGTACTGTACTAGTTGGAGACGCAGCACATACTGTCCATCCTCTGGCCGGCCAAGGTCTCAATCTGGGTCTCGCTGATGTACAATGCCTATCGAGGTGCATTCAAGACGCTTTGCTCCAAGGCGGCGATGTCGGTCAGTGGATTTATCTGTGCACGTCCGCATAGTCATATTAACAGAACTTGCAGGCTCGCGAACGGCGTTGTCGCCCTACGCGCAAGAACGCTATTTTGAAAACCATAAAATCATGTCCGTGATGGACAAGCTGCACAAACTCTACTCGACGTCATTCGAACCTGTGGTTTGGGCACGCTCGGTTGGATTGGAAGTTGTAAATGAGTTTGATTCCGTGAAAGCAGCGCTCATGATGGAAGCGAGCGGGAAAAACGGAGAGTCCTCGATCTGGGACATGGCTGCAGGAGGTGCAGAGACTTTTGCGGCTGCTACGAATGCAGCTAGAACAGTTGGGACTGGACTCTCCGGATTCCTCGGAGCTGGCGTACAAAGTGTTCTGAAGGCAGTGGGTAGTGTATCTCAGAGAAATCAGTAATTCCATGTTGACCATGATGGTGTGGTCTCTGATTTTCAACCTCCACCAATCGTTCTTTAAGGCTTCAACGACTCGGAATGATGGCCAATCAAATACACCCGAATAGGAAAGTCAAGTTCCTTTTCCCTACACATGGCGCCCAACAAGACTCCAAAGGCCAACGCCGCGGCAGAAAACTCCCCGCCTCATGCCACTCGGCAGTCCCGCGCAAAAGCGGCCCAAGTAAAAGCAGAAAGGGAGGAGAGCGCCGTGCCCGCCGTTGCACTGAACAAGTTGGACGTCAAAAAATTGGGCGGCGACACGCCACTAATGGAAGTCCCGTCGAGCCACGCCATCGACCACGACGCGCATCTCCTGTTCTTCAACACGTACAACGAGGTCGCAGAATATGGCTCGGAGATCTACAGCTGCAACCTCAAGACCACAAAATGGACGAAGATAACGGTAGGAGCGCTCTCTACTTAAATTATCCGCTGAATGAGCGCGGTACAGGAGGGACTCAAGTATCTCCCGCACTCCCTCGGGTCCCCTGAGCGCGAGCGCGAGCTCCCCTCGCGTTTCGGCGGCGCGATGGCGTTCTACAAGTCCCAGTCCACCGGCCAGCGGCTACTTCTGCTCTTCGGCGGGCAGGTCAACGGCACGGAGAAAAAGACCTCGGCGCCGTCTCCAATGAGCTCATCGCCGTCGACATCGATGCGCGGAAGTGGTGGGTCGTCGACGTGGCGGGCGGAGCGGTAGCCGCACGCGTGGAGGCGCAGCTCGCCGTCGTCGACGACCAGCTCTTCGTGTTTGGGGGCAAGACGTACGAGGGCAAGCGATACAAGGCAGCCGAATCATACTGCATTGCGAGTCTGCGGAACCAACAGTGGAGCTGGGATGTGCGCGACGAGCCGTACCCGCAGCACGTCCCTGCCCTGGGCTTCTGCTGCGACAGCACTGTCATGCACGATGGGGATACACCTAAGATTCTCCTGACGGTGGGCTACACCGACGTGACTTTGGACTGTGCGGAAGTGAGCACCATTCCGTGCATGAGCTGAATAATTAACTGACTGCGCCCAGATTGAGCTGCTCCCGCATTCCTTCGTCGTCTTCGACGTTGCACTGCGCACCTTCACGCCGCAAGCCGGCGGGGGCGGGACGTTCCCTGGGCCCGTGGCATGGTACCACATGTACAACCTCCCGGGCAGCCTCAAGCCCAATGCGGCGGCGGCCTCTGCGGTCATCTGCACCTTCCATGCGAACAGCACTAAGGCAGCACGGAAGCCCGAGCTGTATGTCTACTCCCCGGCGCCGCAGGGGGAATGCAGGGCCCTCGGGCTGCGCAAGCGCATCGCGGAAGCAAAGAGAAACTTCGAACTGTTCGCTGTCGTGGGGGAGCGCTTGTATCTGCTCGGAGGAACGCACAGGAAGTGGAATATTCTTGCGGAGGTTCCAAAACAATGGGTGTGCGGCTGAGCCAGGCTGAGCGCTCGATCTTGTAGATTACCACCAATGCGGTCTTCTTGGTTAGCCTATTCTTAAACTTGTATATTTTCACAATGTCAACGCGAGTGTGAAAGAATGACGCCGATAACTTTAAGCCAATTCTATATCCTCTGACAGCTGCCACTCCTCCTCGTCTTCCTCTACGTTGAGTATTTTTGACAATCCCAGAACTGCCCAAACTTAATTGTTGATCAGTCGCACTTGAGCCTTGCAACAGCGCATAAATAGTACATACAGTACATAAATGTAAGACAGATGGTCCAAGTCTACTAGCGGCATGGATGTATGGTACATCAAGCTTCCTTGGCTAGGTGGATCTCGTATTGTTTGGGGGTGAAGGTTTTCTGAAAACGTTATATGATCTTTTCGAACCGATTGCAAATCACACTAACTTGAGAAAAGGCATGCATTTGTGCAATCTCATCCTTCAAAAGCTGGTTTACTGCAATCGCATACTCAGTGCACGTATTTGAACGCGAATTGAAGGGACGCACTCCATCGGTGTCTCATTAACGTAGATTTCCCTTCAAAGTCATCGCTGACGAGAAGGATGGCATAGTTTTCTCCGCAACCATTGGACTGGTCCTCGATCTCAATATGGGCACAATTGAGAGACTTGCGTATCGCCGCCTCGAGATTCGCAGTGTCGATGGGCATGGCGGAATCTGATAAGATGGCTCGGGCTGACTCAGCAAGGTGAGCCGTAAATAAATACAGTAGTCCACTATGTTCTGTAACGAATGACCCTTTCTGAAGCGCCAGCAAAAACCCCGCCGACCCATCGCCCCAGTTTCCTCCAATCTCGATGGTCCCCACCCTGTCGTGCCCCGTAGACGGAGACGGCAACGGCAACACCCAGAACCAGCCCCGCACCAACGAGCATTCCAACGGTACCAGTACCCACCCGTCTTTTGAACCGCTTTTGCCGCCGCTGTGGAGAATTCTTCTCTTTGTCGGATTCAATTACAGATGGTTCTGGGTAGACAATCAAGTCGAGGCGCTGGACCATGCACTCCGCTTCATCGTCCGCAGGCATATCGGTCACGCGAGGAGACCAGGTGAAAATTACGCTTTGCGGTCCCATGATGGAGGAGAGTTGCAGCCCCGGATGCGAAGGAGGATGGGCGTCGTATAATGCATCCGACGTATTCAAAATGTCCGTCAGAGCGTAGGGTTTTGGCTTTGAAAATTTCCGACGGTTTGGTTGTGGCGACGATTCAGATTTCTCAGGAGAATCAATGGGCGGTGGAGGTAAGGGCTGTTCCGTCTTGATTTCGCTCGTGAATTCAGCGACGAGAAGACCGGGCTCAGGAATGTCCACATCGGGGACGACAGAAGCCTCCTGGTCTATGGGAAGGTCGTCGCTGGGTTCCACCACATCGCTGGTATGCTGAGGCTCGAAAGCTGCCGGAGGATCAGATACCTCTTGTTTGAATTCAGGGATGTCCACTATCGCTGGAGCGCTTTCCCCTGAGAGTGGATCCTCCTCTTTCGGTTGGATTTCTTTCTCGTCTTCAGGTGAGCTGTTGTCATCATCCACGATTTCGGGCAGCGCAGAGAGGAGAGAATGCATCATGCCTTCCTCTCCTTCTTCCTCTAAACGTTCGACATCCTGCTTCCGCAAGAGAATTATCTAAGAAACCAACTTTGGTGAGCCTTCTAAAACCGAGGAACAAAATCCGGCATACTGCGGTGGCGAGATAGACAACAAAGATCGGAGGGCGACAAAGCAAGTAGTCGAAAACATGTTGTATGAGCGGCAAGGTGGGCATATCGTGGGAGAAAAGTGTGAGGAGATTCGGGAGAGCGTAGTAAGGAAGCGGAGACGTCCTGTTGAAAAGTTAGAAAAATGACGACCGGTCAAATGCATCGAAGCAGCTTGCCTCTCTAGAAGCTCAGCAAATTTGGGATCTGCCACTCGCAGGAGATTCTTCATCACGCTGATTCGTTCGTAAGCCTCTAATGAAGGACACAAGCTGTATGTGCTTGCCGCAGAAGGCCCAAGACCGGTTCAAGAGTGGATCCCATAGAGTCTCTGACCCGCTGCAGACTTAATTGCTCGGCACAAGGTAGCTGAAGCTCCCGGGGAAGTGTGAGTAGCAGCACAGTTATAATATCATGATATCCCTATACTGACGTTCAATCAGCCCAGTAAAAGCACGAGTACAGTGCGACTTGCCTGGAAATAATTCAGTTTAGGATGTTTTCGAAATATCTCAACGAGAAGCTCGTGCAGCTCCGATTGTAACGTGTCCTTGTCGGTTTTGGAATCTGTAAACGTATTTAAGTTATGATCGTAGCTGTTTATTTGTGCGTAGCTTTCACCTACTGGATATAGCACGAAACTGCGCTCGGTGTCCAGTCGTATTTGCCGTTCATCAGGATGAGAGGACTCGTCATCAGCTGGGATCTCTGGAATGGGCTCCGGATACGCGTGCAAAAGCTGGGGCCTACAATACTAAGAAATAGTAGGGATACATAAGAGGGTGGCAGAAAGTACACACCATATTTCTGCCCTTTTCTTCTCCCCGAAGCCTCCAGGGGACAAGCTCATTAGCTTGTACTCCTCCCAATCATTCGAGGATTCCAATGAAACTTTCTCGGAGTCCATGTGGCACGAAGAAAGACAGTTCAGAGACACGAGTGTTAGCGCACTAGCATAAGTCGACGCGGCAGTATCGTCGCTGGCGCTCGGTGCTAAGTGTGTAAGAATCAGTGCCAACAATTAGCGGCAATTATAGCGCCGCCTGGCCCGTCCGGCCATCATTATTTGCTCCGACTTCATCATAAACCGTGTCTTGGCTCCGTCTCTCTTTAAGTGCTGTTGACCTCCACTGCTTCTTCCTTCTACGAATCCGCATACAATCTAGCATCGCTGAACGCACTTGAAATCATGCCTCCGCCAGCTCCACTTTATGCTGAACTGCAAAGGGCCTGCTTATCCTATCCTGCGATAGACAACCATGCCCATCCAATATTGACAGAGGAACACCGAAACCACTTCGAATTTGAAGGCCTCATCTCAGAGGCTCAAGGTTCCGCTTTGACTGTCGATTCTGTCCATACATTGGCGTGTTTTCGTGCCACTACTCAATTAGCTGCCATCCTGAACATTCAGGATCCAACCTGGGATTCTGTCAAGTCCGTTCGAGCACAGATGTCCTATCCTGATCTGTGCAATGTATTCATGCATTGCACGGTGACGGGTATCCAGTTTGTTACTTTTTGTGCTACCGGTGGTCATTCTTTTGACCGACGAACAGGTGCCTGCTTCTTGACGATGGACTCGGAGGCGTAGAGGAATTTGCTGAAGGCTACGCATGGCACGACAGATTTACTAGCAGTCCCACAAAGCGCATTGTTCGAGTCGAGATTGTAGCGGAGGTGGGCTCCCATTTAAATAACCCCTTCTGTATTGTGAAGATAGAGCCATGCAGGGTATCTTAAAATCGCTTTCCAAGCATCAACTGGATTCAACCGTTGTCGATAATACTATTTCGATCTTCAATTCCTTCAACGCTATCCTGAAGGACAGCCTTACGGAAAGTGCAACCGACGGAAACGTCGTTGCATTCAAATCTATTGCCTGTTACCGAACGGGCCTCGACGTTTTGCCTGCGGCCGAGTCTGAGGACGACATTATAGCATGCCTTGAGGATGCTTTAAAAACTCTAAAGGATACCGGCACCATCCGACTTGCGCATAAAGCTCTCAACGACCACATAGTGCGAATGACACTCGGGGTTGCTGGGAAGCATCAAAAGCCAGGTTTTATTTATTCGTCGCGATTTTCCGCACGATTTACTTCTTCCTATCCAGTGCAATTCCACACCGGTCTCGGCGACAACGATATCACATTAAACCGTTCGTCGCCTTCGCACCTACAGGCAGTAATCAAGGCATACCCAAACACGCCATTTGTCCTTTTACATTCCTCGTATCCATTCACCAGAGAGGCGGGATATCTTTCTGCTGCTTATTCAAATGTCTTCCTGGATTTCGGCGAAGTAAACGAGATGTCTTTACTTGCCAAACTTGTTAAACTATCCTTTAGGTATTCCCATTTGTTTCTGGCGAAGGCCAGCGGTCTATAATCCGTCAAATGCTCGAATTGAATCCCACAAACAAGATACTATGGTCGACAGACGGTCATTGGTGGCCAGAGTCGTACTATCTCGGGACCATTCAGGCAAGACAAGCGTTATACGCTGTGAGTGCTACGAGTATCGCATCTCTGACCTCAACAACTCCTTCCAGGTTCTGTCAGAGACAGTAGCTTCCGGGGAACTTCTGGAGAGTGCTGCAGTTACCATCGTGCAGAATGCCCTCTTTCACAACTCAAACAAACTTTACAACCTGGGTCTTTCACCAGACCTGGCGATCTTTGAAGAAAAATGAGATGCAGTTCGTAGTAG
This sequence comes from Mycena latifolia, assembly GCA_029289555.1. Taxonomy (NCBI): domain Eukaryota; kingdom Fungi; phylum Basidiomycota; class Agaricomycetes; order Agaricales; family Mycenaceae; genus Mycena; species Mycena latifolia. The sequence goes on from JARJLE010000699.1 coordinate 17,929, forward strand.
CGAAACTACCTGTACATCTGCGATACCCTACGTACTTGAAAACCTTTACTTAAAAACGCGTCCTGTCACATATCACGTGTAGTGACATATTTCTGCTCTCACTCTCATGTCCGCGTATGAAGAATCATCAAGGGTCGTGCGTCTTTGCACCCCAAAAGCAACACTAACATGACAACACCGTAGAACCTTCGGGCTAGGATGCTTTCAGACATCCTGAACTCATTATCAAGCCGCCGCAATGCTTCGGCACAATCGCGCGAACATGTTGGAACTTTCGCCTGCTAATCAAGAATATCGGTCTGAAATTTCACGGGATATAGCTCGCCTCCATTATACGCGAACTTACGATCGGTACTCTCACATCACCATCATTCGGAGACACGAGTGGCATGGAAAACGCGACTGCCCTGGTTGGCAAAGGAGGTATTACAGAAACCGACATACGACGATTCACCTCCCCCTTCACACCTAAGGTCATCCTGGTACCTCAATCTTTTAGCCTGGAAATCCTGAGGTCTTCTACAGCTTGAGGCTTCGATTCAAAACTTGATTTCAGAAGAGCTAGAATCCGCCATCGTCTCGATGTCGGACTTTTTCAGTTGTCCAGGTGCATCCGACACTTTATGCCGGCGATTCTATTTTCCTAAACTTATTTTTTTCCAAGGCTCCGATGAGGGACAGACCCTTCCTTCTTCCTGGAATCTCCACTCCGACATTCAAGCACAGCTTGGTCGCATCGAAGCCTCAAATCAGGCGGGAGACCACGCGCACGATCGAATAGAGCAATTGACTCGTGAGATTCACCAAGTAGGGTCCTGCATCCGAGGCAGCTCCCAATTAACCCCTCCGTTCAATAGATTCATCCCCGTCTCCAACAGCGTCTGGCATTTGCAGTAACAAAGTTTCCGCGAGAGATTGCAATCAGGAATTCCGCCAATAACGATCTCCTAGCCATGACAATCGAGGCTTTGCTCGTCAAGGTATCTCTTATCCGGGCACAGGCCCTCAACACCGTGTACGACTACCGCTCCCCAAAAAAACCAGAGTTGCAGATGACGGCTGCGTTAGCAGCAGCATACGCCAAACTCAAAGAAGATGAGCGTGAAAAGGAGGAAGAAGAGCGGAGACTTGACCGTGAACTGGGCTGAATATCAAACTCTTCTCGACATGGTCGATGGAGGAGGGAGCGGTGGGTTCAGGCAAATAGTCGCTGATTGCGCGAGAGTGGAAAAGGAAACAGAGGAGTGCAGGAAGGATTTACGGCGCTTGGGATGGACGGGAGGAAATTAAATTCATTATCTATCAAGAATTAAGCACAAGTTAAACCCACAGGAAGCCTGTAGGAGCTTCTATGCTGCTGTTTGCAGTAACCAATTTCAACCCTTTACCCCCATCAATTCTTTCAAACACCTTCACTCCCCCTCCCTGCGCACCGCCTGCAACTAACCACTTGTTGTCCGCGCCTCCGAAAACCATACCACGCAAATGCTTTAAGCCCGTCCGAACTTCTGCAACGAGTTCAAGGGAATCGCCTGCAATGGAAAATATAGCAATCGTATCTCCCTCTGCGGAGGGGTCGTTGCGATTCGACACATAGGCATATGGCATCAAAAAGTAGAGTTTGGTGGAGGAATAAGGAGTTCGGCCGCCAGCATGTCGTGCGGGGGAGTGGGAGGGTTGAACATGGTGGGTTTCACTGCGATCAAGGAGGGCGCGGCTGGTAAAGAAGGGAAACGATGTTTCGAAAGCGAGCTGCTGAGCTCATTGAGTGTATACAGTGCACCATCTATAGATAGTTACGATTCAGACACGGTTCAGGGAACAGGTACGGAACACACCATAAACTGCGTGTGCCGAGGCCCACTACCGGGATCATACCGAACTTGGCCTGCAGTATCCAGGCGCCGTCCTGCCGGGTAAAGCGACAGACACAGTCTGCTCCCAGGTCGGCGACAAGAAGCTCTCCGTCGTTAGAAGGACATGATGTGCATGCGGACTCTGTTGGCGCTCTTCGTTTGGACCGGAGCCATGCAGCGGCGTAACAACGCGACCTGCAAGAAATATGGGGGATGGGAGGTGATCGGGAGCACGGCAAGACTGCCTGACGAATACTGTGAAGATT